>CAXHTJ010001010.1:0-98263 GCA_964019445.1 Populus tremula
GTACGAAGCCCAAAAAAAAGCAAAAAAAACTGTCAGGGATAGGGGGTTCCAAGGCTGGAATGATGTTGCGGTTTGGAGGGATTTCAAACCGATATACATCCCCAAAGATATATCCAAGCATTCTGAATGGATGCCTCAAATCAATGCATGGTTTTCCAGATTTCAGGTTCGTGTTAATATATAATTTTCAGCTTATTTCTAATAAATTCTTAATATAATTGTAAATAAATTATTAACATTTTAAAAAATTATTTTTTATACACAGAATCGATTCTGCTGGAACAAGGAACATAACACTGTTCTGAGGAGGGTGTGGGAAAATCACGCGGCAACTAGGTAACATCGAAAACAATACAACTTTTTTCTTACAAAAAAATTTATGTTTCGAAATGTAATTTTTGCTTGCGTGAAGTAGGTTGTGTGATTTTTGGTACGAAGCCCAAAAAAAAGCAAAAAAAACTGTCAGGGATAGGGGGTTCCAAGGCTGGAATGATGGTGCGGTTTGGAGGGATTTCAAACCGATATACATCCCCAAAGATATATCCAAGCATTCTGAATGGATGCCTCAAATCAATGCATGGTTTTCCAGATTTCAGGTTCGTGTTAATATATAATTTTCAGCTTATTTCTAATAAATTCTGAATATAATTGTAAATAAATTCTTAACATTTTAAAAAATTATTTTTTATACACAGAATCGATTCTGCTGGAACAAGGAACATAACACTGTTCTGAGGAGGGTGTGGGAAAATCACGCGGCAACTAGGTAACATCAAAAACAATACAACTTTTTTTTTACAAAAAAATTTATGTTTCGAAATGTAATTTTTGCTTGCGTGAAGTAGGTTGTGTGATTTTTGGTACGAAGCCCAAAAGAAAGCAAAAAAAACTGTCAGGGATAGGGGGTTCCAAGGCTGGAATGATGTTGCGGTTTGGAGGGATTTCAAACCGATATACATCCCCAAAGATATATGGCCGCACTATCTTGAGCACGTGACGTCTGAGCGGTTCACACGACGCTCACAGTCCGGTGCTGGCAACCGGAATCGGCCAATTCATGGCTCACAGTCCAAGGCATGCAAGACAGTTACCCTGGCAGCATGTGTGATGGCAGTGGGCAGTTTGTTTGTGGGAGAACATGCTAAGGAAGTTGCAGCAGTTTTAGGAGCAGTTATAGACAGTTGCGACAATTTCTTTTTTTATTATTATTGAATCTAAGAAATTTTATACATCAAAATGAAACAAAGCTAGAAAACCAGTGAATAAAAAATACAAGCATGTACAATCTAATAAAAATGAACACATGGGATCAAGCTCCCAATATGAACCTAGTGAACCAAAATAAGTAATTTATAACCAAAATAGAGGTCAAAAGGAACAGGCTCCCTAAACTGAGAACAGGCTGAAACCAGCATGAGCAAAAAAGGAGACCATAACTACCCAAAACAACAAGCACGACAGAAGCCACGAACCTGTAAAGGGAATGAAGCCTCTTTACATCAACCCACAACACGTCAGACCCACAGCAGACCTGCAATCAGATAAGCCAGCGACAACAAACAATCATCAAAATAGCATACAACTTGTACCTAGGCAGACACCCAGGAAAACATATGTAGCAAGCAAAAAATGTTGTTAGGAGAAGATATTTGTCTGAAATAGAATTTAGATAAGCATATAATTATGTGCTATTTAACTGTGATGAATTGATACCTTTTATTCAGTAAGTATACTACTTAAACATTGTTATTAATGAATATTTCTCTCTTTTAATATCACAAACTCATACATTGTTGAATACCTTGTAAGCAACATCGTCAATATTTAATGTCTAAAAACTCATAACAATTTTTCACATGGTTTAGAACACATGTAAGTATTGTCTAATTATCATTATCTATAGGAATACATAATTTTACACATTTCTCTTTCATTGTTCATTGTTGTACTTTATGTATCAGGTTTATAATTTGAAAGGGAATGCTAGTGTTACATTATCTTTACTAAGTCTGGGTCCTGAAAGAAATGTGAAATGCTACAACGGGTATTTTGTTAATGGACACGTATTTCATACTGAACAAAATGGTCAGGTTTTGTGTTAAGAGATCAACTTTTAATGAGTTTAAAGTTGACTATTATGAGAAATTAGAAAAGGTAATTGAATTACAAAATCATAGTTAGCAGAATAAAGTATGTTTATTCAATTGCTATTGGTATGACACCACTGATAGATGAATCAGAGTAGATCCCTATCATGGTTTGGTCAAAAATAATTCCAAAGCTAGACTCCACAACATCAATGATGTCTTTGTTTTCGCCAAGCAATACCAACAAGTTTATTACACATACACCCCTTTCTTTATAAAGGATTGTTCAAGAGTTGATTGGTTATCCATATAGAAAACCAGACCTAGAGGTTTTGTTGAGATTGTTCAAGATGAGAACGATGAATCAAATGCGGGAGATGATGTCTTTCAAGTCAGTGAGTTATTTGATCCATCTTGAGTTGCTACATCGATTAACTTAGAAGAAAATTCAAATCTTCACATCACCAAGAATAGTTTTGTTGATGTTGACGTTGATGAGTTAAATGTTGTTCTGAGCTCTAGTGGATAAGCACAAGTTTGTTTCTGTTGGTTTGTTCATTACACACGGGTATACTGATGGTCTATTTTTGTCGGTATATTCCAGAGGCAAAGGGAAATGTTCCCCTTCTCCTTGGCACTGATCATGGAACAAATTACACATTGGTATACTGATGGTCTATTTTTGTCGGTATATTTTAAAGGTAAAAGGAATTATTCCCCTTCTCTCTAGCACTGTTCGTGGAACAAATTACAAACAGGTATACAAACGGTCTATTTTTGTCGATATATTCAATAGGTGATGGGAATTGTTCCCCTTCTCACTTGAATTGTTCATGGAACAAATTACACATGGGTATACCGAAGGCCTATTTCTATCGGTATATTCCAAATGCAAAGGAAATTGTTCCCTTCACATGTTGGTGATATCAATTAAAGTTTTCATATTTCCAATGAAATCTCCGACGGACTACAAATCACAACATGTTGGCACTGAATGCTTTAATTTACTGATTGAGTTGCAGGTTTCCCAGCGGAATCAACAACAAAATGCGAATTCCAACATTCTAGCAATGAATGAATTTATCACTATTGACCATTTACTATTTTACTAACAATATCACAGACAAAATGAAAAAATTCAGAGGGGTTTTGAATTTTTTAGTGCGAAATAAAAATTTTAAAAGAATTTACACACAAAAACACCGACAAATTTATTTAAAAATAATAATATTTAATATTTCATCCCTTAAACATAGTATAAAAACACAATGAGTGCATCAAAAATTCCGTTGGTATAAATGACACGTCATCACTTTATTTTGCTTTGTTTTAATTAGTTTTTTTTTCTACTGTAATTTCCTCGTTATATATCAAGAAAATATTTCCGTCAACAATTTATCAATAAAAATATTCTCTCGATATTTTTATTTGTATTTATTAATTTTCTGGTAGCAGCTTAAGATTTCCTCGTGAATTTTATAATTGACTGGAAAACTTTTTCAAAAGCCCATAAAATGTCTTTATTCTAACAATAGGGGGAGAATTTATTGCTCTAAAAAATTATCTTTCTCATAACGGGATTATTCACCTTGTTGAAAACGGTATAACTCTACTCCCTGAGGCCTAGGTTCTGGATTTTGACCGGGTCGGTGGGGTCAATTTTTTAAAAAATAAATCAAAACGACGTCGTTTTAGTAAAAAAACAAAAAAATATAAAAGTCAATGGGTTTGTATCCGGGTCTTGACCAGGTCGCTGGGTCAACCTGCTGGGTCACGTCGAGTTTTTCCTTTCCCCTTTTTTTCTTTAACCCGGCCCGGTTCCAGCCCCGAGTCTCGAGTCGACCTGCCAGGTCGAGTTTCAAAACTATGGTTATATTGGTGTCTATGATGAACATGCCTATGATGGGTAATTTTGGGGTATCATTGTTATTAAATATGTTGCTCTATTTTGAAAATCTCTATAGACTCAACTCTTTAAAATATTGGTCATTTAAACTTGCATGAGCTATAGTTGCTCTTGAATGGTTAAAAAGGCACTAAAATTTGTGTCCATGGTAGTTATAGTCTCAGGGTTGGACATTAGATAACCACTATATATGTAAATGCTTGCTTAAAAATGGAATTGGACATTAGAATATACTTGTAAAAGTATAGATTTGCAATGCTTGAGGAGTTATGCTTAGGATCAGTAGAATTTAAGAGGAAAGGATTTGAAGGAAGTTTTGAGAAGCATTAACATATCACATATGGAATAACTAAAGATAAGAGAAGTAATGGCAGCATACATTTTCTATAACTTACAACCAGTATTAATGTCAAAAACACGATATAGAGCAGACCCATTCCCGCCACAAATCCAAACTAGAACTACTGCAGCTGACAATCCAGTATGGACAGTGATTGAAACATCGTCTAAAAGGAAAAACTACAAAGTCACTACCGAGGTTCCAAGACTGAGGTTGAAATTTCATTGGTTGAAGATGATTCCACCTTGCTGGATGAAGAAGATGCTTCAACTGGACCTCTATCCTTAAAGAAGCCTGGTTCTTTTGGCTTTGGCAATGTCTTCTCTCCACCTAACATCAAAACCACTGAGGCCATGCTTGGTCTATCCTCAGGGTATTGTTGAACACATAACAGGCTAATGTGGATACATTTCATGACTTCTGATAGATTCCATGACTCTTCGGCCAATCCATCAACCAATTCTAATGTTTTGCCTTCTTTCCACAATCTCCATGCCTAGATCATTTGAAACCTCATCATTAATCGCTAAAATGATTGAATGTCATAAGGAAATTTAACCCTGGATACTTACATATCCTATGAGGCTTAGGGTTTTATCTGGATGGTAAAACCCTCTAGCTATTTTTCTTTCCAGTTACTATCTCTAGCAACATGATACCATAGCTAAAGACATCAGATTTCACTGAGAAGAGTCCATCAGTAGCATATTCTGGTGCCATATAACCACTACAGAACGACATTAAAAAAAGACAGATGAGTAATATCTTGCAAATATCGTAAAGGCCTTAAAGAAAGAGCATGAAAAGTGAATACTTACTAGGTGCCAACTACTCTATTTGTGTTTCCTTCAGTCTGATCGCCTCCGAAAGTTCTAGCCAAACCGAAATCAGAAATTTTTGGGTTCATGTCCTTGTCAAGTAAAACGTTACTTGATTTCAGATCTCTATGTATAATCCTCAATCTAGAATCTTGATGAAGATACAGAAGCCCCCTGGCGATCCCGCAGATAATGTTGAACCGCTGAGACCAGTCTAACAGTTTACTTTTTGTCTGATCTGGTAAGATGTAATCATATATACGTCATTCATGCTACTTGAAAGCTCAAAACAGAAGACTTATTCTATCATGAGCCACGACTCATTCTTATTAGTAACAGCAAGCCAGCTAAAATTTTGTAAGGTTATGAGAGATCCGAACCAAAAAGGAAAGAGTCCAGGCTTTTGTTGGGCATGTATTCATACACCAGAAGTCTTTCCTCTCTTTGAATGCTACATCCAAGAAGCTTTACAAGATTTCGGTGCTGTAGCTTGTTAATCAGTATAACTTCATTTTTGAACTCTTTTGATCCTTGTCCGGAGCTCGTCGATAGCCTCTTCACAGCAATTTCTTGTCCATCTTCAAGTGTACCCTACAAAATCACACCAATAAAATGCATGCCTTTTCTTTTCTGAACAAAATCCAAGCTCATTGCTGTTCTTGTACATTAAAAGGCATACCTTGTAGACAGGTCCAAAACCTCCCTGCCCTAATTTGTTTTTTATTGAGAAGTTGTTGGTTGCATTGACTATTTTAGCGAACTCAAAATGTGGTAGCTCCAAGTCTTCATTCTCTCCATCAGTTATCTGATCATTTTGCTGGTCCATTTCTGCTCTCTCGGAAAAAGGAGGACAGCAGGTGTCATATTAGTTGTGACAGAGGAGACATGAATGCCTATTAAAATACCATCTTAATTTAATAATTAAAATTATTAATTAAAATTTTAAAATATAATTTATATTATTTTTTAACATATTCTTTCAAGTAAACTTCATTAAACTTGAAACTTACATAGACTTACATTGTCTTATGTTTAATTTTTTTATTAAATAAATAAATAAGGATGGTGAAATTCGAATTCATGACCGCTTGATTATCATGATTATGATATTATATCAAAAAACTATCTCAACTCAATAGCTTAAATTATTAGATAAAATTAGAAGATATAATTTATATTTTTTTCTAAACATTATTGAAATTGATTTATGAGATTTGGTTATGGAAACATATTAACAAATCAATATGCTCATGGTTATATTCTAAAGCAGTTTACTATAGCCAATCTGACTAGTAAGTTGTTTCGAAACTGAAATTACAATATAGAACTATTATATTGACTTGCGAGCATCAAGAATGTTGAATTAAGTAAAGGAACAGCCATTTTCTTTTTTCTTCTTTTCTCATCAAAGAAAACTTTATATATTGAAACAAGCACTCAGTCATGGCAAGTATCAAAGCTTTCACTAAAGATGATCATATACTTGCTAAAGCTACAGTCATAATGAGTGGACAATAGTTAATGGCTTAAAGCTATACTTTTCCATGAACTACAGACTTTTTTAGAACTTTATGATAAACAGGATGGCCATTCTTTTAGAGAAATGTACCTTTACCTCTACCTCTGCACTTTTCCTTTCGTTTGCAAATGCAATAGCAGAACACCCATCAGACCAATCCATTAAGTCCCATTTCTCTGGTGATTTAGGCTTGAATTTTTTTAAACACCGACAAATTGGCAAGTCATTAATGATACAATTTCCGGTTGGCACCACAAAGGGCATAATTATCGCACGAGTCTCTTGGCACAGAAGCATAGAGGACCCAAGTTTGGGTTGCTTCCTTCCATGTGTAGGCTTCACGATAATTGGTAGTCTGATGTACAACTATCCTGGAGAATGCTGATATTTTTTTGAGGTTTTAGGATAAATATACTTCATCCTCACTCGAGACAAAATTTAACTTAAAAACTTGGTTTTGGACAAGTTCTGGAGCACCTGTGAATGCAATGCCTGTCCAAGGGCCACTCCTGAAGTACTGTTGTGATCCTCTCCAGATAACTGTCTCAGGGTTATTTTGTAGTTTAATCCCCCAAGTTAAGTCTCCCGGAGAAGGATCATCTGAGCTCCTCCAGGATGATAGGCGCCTTTCTAGTCCGGTCCATAAATCCCAGCCAAGCTTCTTCCTGGAATCAGTGTATCAGATGGATGATCAAAACTATGCCACAGGTATCTTCCAGAGTCACTTTTCTCATCTCTTAAGACAATATTACCAGAATCCAGGAGCTTCAGAACTATTGGACTCTGTTAGAATTTCTGAGGATTTGCCAGAATCTGAAGACTAGAATAAATGCTGCTGTGACTTGGTCTTTCGTATTACTGTTTTAAAACCGATTTTGCAGCTAGATTTTTTTTTTTTAAATTTCTGTTAAGTATTTGTAGTGCCAACAAACTCTGATTGTTGTTGCTATTTTTCAGTTGAGTTGTAAACCTTTTAATAGGTATTCTTTATTTATGAAAGCTTTAGTTTTTCTTTGCTTCAACTCTTCCTTGTTAAGAATCCTTTCTGTTTCCCTGCAATTAGCTATTTGTTTAATAAACAAAATTTCAACAGTGGTATCATACGGGTTATGAGGCAAGTATTTTGAGTGCTAAGCACGGTAAGGTTGAGTGCTAAACACAGAGAGGGTGAGCGTAAATACTAGTGATTTATTTTTCTATCGATTCTATATCTACTTCAAGTAATACTGCATCTGTAATTCCAATGTTCAATGGTGAACATTATCATATTTTAGCTATTAAGATAGGTTTTATCTAAGATCTCAAGGCTTGTAGAATATTGTAGTGTGTGATTCTAATCCATCACCATTGACAACAAACCCCACAATTGCTCAGATGAAAGCACATGAAGAAGAAAAACTCAAGAAAGACAAAGCCATCACTTGCCTATATTTTGGACTTGCAGATTATATTTTCACCAAAATGATGAACTTGGAAACACCAAAACAAGTATGGAACAAGCTCCAAGTTGAATTTGAAGGTAGCAACAGAGTCAAAAGAGTTAGGCTTGTTGCATTAAAAATGTTGCAACCTCGCGGCGGAGCGCGGTAACCCTTGATTGATTTCGGTTTTTGTTTTTGTGAATAAGAGAGTCGTCACCTAGTATTATGGTCACTAGGTATCCTAACTAGTCTTTTAGAGATTCTAAGGCAAGGGATTGGTGGCGTAAATATAAGGTATTAACACCCCTAGTATGCTCTACCAAAGGTAAGCTACTTGGTGTTTGGTTTGCCTTATAATTGCTATGGTGTTGGTGTTCTCTTAATTAGTTTTCCTAGGATAGGTTTGCTATGATGAATGGATTTGAGCTCAAAGTCTAAAAACAAGAACCCTTGACCAATATAGATCATACCTTTAGATATGTCTACAAAGTGCCAAGAAAAACCAATGCAGATCTCTTAAAATCTGTGTCTGATTCAAACTAAATTTATTAAGATAGAAATCCAAGGAGATTCCACATATTTTAAAAGCTCAGTTTTCCCTTTAGCATTTCAAGAGTTTGCGAAGTGTAAATTGCAAGGAGGAGGGACAAAAATTTAAAAATCTAAGGAAATTCAGGACGCTTTAAAAGCCTATTTTTGCCTTAGTGTTTCGTACTCTCACAACTCATAAACCGTGGAGTAAAAAATTGAAATGTCCTCAATTATAATCAAGGCTTCTTTCAAGGATGTGTAATGACTTTATCCAAATATTTTGGATATTACCACTTAGGGTTTCTTTATCCAAATATTAACAGTGAATAATAACAAGTTATTCCCAATAATATTTTGGATATTCATCCCTTTGGTATTTATTTATCCAAACATTAACGGTGAATAATAGATGAATTCCCCCCAAAATAAGATTTTTTTATTTTTTTGAATATTGGTTAATACCCTTTAGAGTTTTACAAACATGTTGTAAAATCCAAAAATGTAAGAAAATATTTTTTGTTGTGTTTAAGAAATCCTTGCGAAAACACATTTTCAAAACTTTCAATATTTTTATGTATATAAAAGAACGTTCAAAACATGTTAGGATATTGGCCGTATGCATGAAAATATTTTTTATATACATAGGTATATTTGTTGCATTCGCGTTGAAAACAGGGTATTCTAAATGCGCGATTGACATTTCTTTTTACAAAAACAAATTTAGACCTTCAAATAAATATGCCGGAAAATCATAAATCTCTTTCTCTTTCTTCCTTTGTTTTTTGTTTAGAAAAAAAAAAGGAAGGAGTAGATACGACTGGGTTAGTTGCCTCAGCAAGGGACCCGACTGGACACAAAAATTCAACTATTGTTCAAGTGACGTATAATTCACTTGAATAGTAACCACTAAAGGGATGCATAGTAACTATGTAATTAAAATGCAAAGTGAAGAGAATGCGTGGAAACTTACCGGGCACTAAAATAGACGAAGGAGATGGAACTGCAGTTGCTGCACCCGGCCGGTGGTTACTAGTTCTGGCAAAAAAATAAAAACAATGGCCGGCTGGTTTTGGCCTTTTTTCTTCTTTTTTTTCTCTTGTCATAGTAACAAACATAAACTCCTTTTGTTCTCTGCGTTTTATCTATACTCCCTCTGTTCTCTTTTCATTTTTCTGTTGCTCACTCTTTTCCTTCTCCTATTGCCTGCCTCTCTGTGGAGATGATGAGGGAGATGGCAATGAAAGCGTGTTATGTTGGTTTAGTTCACGCCCCTACCTTTATATTTTTTCTGCTTTCGACAATGTTGTTGTCGACTCTCTCTCTCTCTTTTCTCTTCCTTTCTTTCTCCTCTTGTCTGTCCTCCTTTTTTTTGTCCCTCTTCTCCAAGCAGAGGAGGCTTATATAACCTAAAACGTAGCTCTATTTAGGAAACAAATATTACATTAACTCTAGGGTGATCTCAGGTGAGCAAAGATAGGAAACCAGAATATTCTGATGATTTCCAGTGATTTCTTTCCAGTAATGAGAGGATGGTGCAGCTGCTTTTTATCCTTCCATAGCTGGGACCATGAGGCACCAACTATTTCCTTTGAACTGAGGCAAAAAAAAAAAAACATGGTCTACAACTCTCCAATCAAGTGAGAAAAACATGGAAATCAATAGGAAATTACAGAGAAAAGGACAGAAATCAAATGGGTAGGGGTGCATGCTGCGAACTTGGGCTAAACCTTTCTTGCGGCATGATTCTCTACTTTCACATTAGATATTTAAATGAGAATATCTTGAGCTTATGATATCAAAATCAAGCGATTCAAAATCCCAAATTCATCTACGAGTCAAGGATTACAACTTTGATGAAGGATTCGAAGTGAGATAAAATAGTTTTAAAGAACATAATCTGGCAGCAATCTGGTTGGTCAAATAAAGGTCTCCTAATCTAATACAGAAACTGACAATGTCGAGCATCCTGATATGACTGAGAGTATGACATAAGAAAAACAATCAACAAAATTATGACGAAAGTAGAGTTTTTAGTGCAAAACTTGGGTCAAAATCCTTCTCGCAGCAGAATTCTCTACTTTCATGCTAGATATTCAAAAGGAAATATCATGAGCTTTTGATAACAAAATCAAGTGATTTAAAAGCCCAAGTTCATCTACACTTGTAGAGCTACAACTTTCATGAAGGATAAAAAATGAGATAAATTCGTTTTGAAGAGCAGAATCTAGTCGTAACCTAGTTGGTCAAAAAGATTTTCTGATTTGATTTCAAAACTACCAATGTCGAGCATCGCAAATTTGAGTGAAGGTCTAACATAAGGACAATGAACAACATAATTATGATGAAAGCAGAGTATTTAGTGCAATACTCGGGTCAAAATCTTTCTCGGGGCAAAATTCTCTACTTTTGCATTAGATATTCTCATGGGAATATCTTGAGCTTCTGATATCGAAATTAGGTGATTTAAAAACCTAAATTCATCTACGCATACAGGTCTACAACTTCCATGAAGGGTTCAAAGTGAGATAAATTCGTTTTGAAGAACAAAATTTGGCCGCAATCTGGTTGGTCAAAAAGGGTGTCTTGATCTGACAATGCCGAGCTTCCAAATTTGACTGAGAATCTGCCATAAGAACAGTAAGCCCTAGGACCCAATAAAGGTGTAGGTCAATTCTTAAACATATCATGAGTGATAGAATATAGCTATGATGGTCAGATATCGTACAAAACCAAGTTGGAACAAAAAAATTGCGACAACAGCATAATCGATTTTTTTAGTGCAAATACTGTGAGATTTTTCCAAACATAAAAACCAGATAAAAAATGGATGAGTTTAACATTATGAAGACTCCTAGTCAATCTAAGAAACATGATGATTTTGGCAGCAAAGGGGAAGGATAAAGAGGGCAGAAAACAACTTAAACAGGGTTCGACAAACATTTCTTCCTTCTTTGCTTTTGTCAATCTTGCAGCAAACATGAGCTAAACTCCTTCACTTGGCTCAAAAGAGGTATACACCATCTCTAACACGTGGGGTCCAAAAATGAGTAACAACAAAAAAGAGAATCTAAGTTGATGAAGATGAAAGACAATGAATCTATCAAAGATTATTTTGGTAGATTAATGGTAGAAAAACTTATGATGTCTATACCACAAAAGTTTGAAGCCAAGATCTCTACAATAAAAGAATCTTGTGATTTGCGAAATCTCACTATTCTAGAGTTAATTAGAAAACTTCATGTACAAGAGTAAAGGGAACAAATGAGAGATGATGAGGTTTGTCGCACGTGTGTGGCGTCGTGGAAAAAATATTCCACTTCAATCTAAATGTATGTATCTATCTAGCAAATATGGGGAGAGAAGAAAATCTTGTCTTTTATCGCGGCGAAAATGTTCCACTTAGTATTTTGGTCACTAGGAACCCTAACTGGTCTCAGAGATCGGGTACGGGGACTGATTGCATAAAGGGAAGGTATTAGCACCCCAAATACGCCTTACCTAAGGTAAGCTGCATTGTTTGATTGTCTGATAAAAAGCTAAGGTGTTATTGTATTTCTAGGTTTCTGTCCATCTATGGTTCAAGAAAAATCCTCCTTAATAAAGAGGTCCTTATCTTATTAGGTAAAAACCTAAGCGTTCTAACGTCGATATGAAAACTATATTTTTAATATCAGGAATATGTTTTACATGTAAATTCATAATCCCAGATAGTAAAAGAAGGCAAAAATATGTTCTTAGAATTTTTGAAATATTGGCCTAGTTCTCATGGCTCTAACAAACTGGTTATTAAAGCCAAAGTGCATGCTAAAATCTTTTTTTGAATTTTGTTTGTGTGTTTTAGGTATGAAAACAAAATGATTTTTTTGTTGTACAAAAATACGATGTGATGATTTTTCTTATCTTTGAGAGACTTGGTCGTATGCATGAAAAACAATTTTTTTTGTTTTTAAAAAATTATTGTTTGCAATGTTTTAATGAAAACCAAATATTTTAATATTGGATTTGTATCTTTACGGTATAAAAATACAAACCAGTGTTAAGCAATTTTGATAAAAAAAAATATGCCGGAAAATCAACAAACTTTTTAAGGATTTTTTAGAATTTTTTAATATAATATAAAAATATTATAATATATAATATTATAATTATGTGGAGATGAAGCTGAAGATGAAAAAAAATAAAGGGGAAAAGAGTTACCTGGCGCGGAGGAGGTGGTGCCTTGCTGGTCTGACTACTTCGTTGGCAGTGCTATGGTGGAGGCCGGTGGCGGTGTCGTGGCTGATGGACGGCAACTCCAAGCAGCGATGCTCCTATTTCAAGCGGCTGAGAGAGAGGTTCCTTCTCTTCACATAGGATGTTTTCTCTTCTTTCCTTTTCCAGTGGTTTATCTCTTTTCTCCCGGTTTGTTTTTTTCTTAAATTCGCTCCCCTGTTTAAAACTGCCCCTTAGTCTTTCCTTCCTCTCTCTATTTCATTCCTCTCTTTTTGGTCCCTTTCCTTTTTTTTTCCTTTTTTTTTTGTGCTGGTGTTGAGAGCCATATTTATAGGGCAAAAAGGAGTGGGAGCGTCCCTATCGCTTTGCATGGGCAGCAGCGCCTTCCTGCCCTGCCACAGTGCCGGGCTAGGCGGCTTATAGGTGTGGTTTGCAAGGCACGTCCTCACTGGTTTCGCATTATGAAGGGCATGGGGCTTTGGGTTTTGGCAGAGCACGCGGGGAGAGAGAGAGGCAAGAAAATTAAAGAAGAAAAAAACAAAAATTTTAAGAATCAATTCAATTGCATCCCTGCCAACTTCAATCACCGCACCTATAGTTGGTAGCCCTTTTTACTTTAGTCCTTGGTTTTGAATTTGTGCATTTTGACCCTCAATTGATGAATAAACCTCAAATTTCTTCAATTTGGTCCCTGATTTGATCAATTTATGTCCCTATATTTACATGCCTTTTCCAGTTTGGTCCTTGGTTTTGGATTTAGGCCATGAAGTCCCTAATTGGCCACCAAACTTCAATATTCATGCAATTAAGCCCCTGATTTGACCAAATCAACTCCTTAAAATTATATTTTGACCCCTGAACTTTAATTTCTTTCAATTAAAGACAAAATTGACTTAAAAATTAATTGTTTTTACCATTAAACCCTCTATAAATTCAATTAAACCTTCAATAAAATCCAATTGAGTCCATAAACATCTAATTCTGGACTTTGCTCCTCAAATTGAATTTTGTTTTCCAACAGGGCTCTCATCATTCAAGTATATATTGTCAAAATTTCAATCTTTGTATTCTTGAACCTTGTTAAATAAATTTTTTGACCATTTTCTAAGCACTCTAGCCTCTTATTATTTTTCTAATTTCTTCCAGCTATATATTTATTTATTTTTGATTATTTATTATTATTATTTTTTAATTTTTTAATTTTATTTATTATTATTATTATTATTTTGTTATTTTATTTTTTATTTGTGTGAGGACCCAAAAATGGATTACAACATATGCCCCCTCTTTATAATACTTACGGAGCAGGGGTTTTGCGCTGTAAGTTTTATAAAGATAAACAAAACTAAACTTCTAAAACTAATCTTGTCGAAGCTTGATTGATCTGAAACTTGGTCTTTACAACAATCCTTTTCAACCCGAAACTAAGATCAAAACTTAGTCATTTTGATATCCCAATCTAGCGATCCTCTAAATTCTAACTTCAATTAGATTAACCTGGAATTCTATTCGAGATCCCTTTTGGCGACCTCTTTTAACCAAAAAATCTATATTTGTAGCTTGGCCAACCTGAAATCCTATCTGGCAATTTCCTTTAGCCAAAGCTGATATTGTTGTTGCGGTTGAGTTAACCTAAGATCCCTTCTGGTGATCTCCTTTAACCGAAACCAAAAAAACTTTGTTTGTAGCTTGGTCAACCTGGAATATCATCTGGCAATTCCCTTTTACCAAAATTGAAATCGGTGTTCCGATTGGGTTAACCTGAGATCCCTTCTAGCGACCTCTTTTAACCTAAAACAAAAAAAAATCTATTTTTCATGAAATATCTTTTATTGCCCCCTAGTGTGGGGGTGTGATCCTAGTCCGGGCTTTTATAAAGAAGAAATTCATCCTGGCTTAAAAGGGGACCACCAACGATAAACTCTTTAGAGAGTAATGGGATAATGAATTTTTCTCATTTCAAAATGCACATTGTTATGATCGATAAACTCTGTTTTTACTTTGAAAGAAATTTACAGGTGATTATAGAGTGGCCACTTAACCATTTATCCATGCAATTCATTTTGCTATCCAGAGGTAGGGTTGTACTTCAAGGTTAGCTTTTCTTAAATTTCATCTTTGACCGTTTTATGCTATCTTCCTTGTAACCACTCAACCTTGTTTAAAAAGTACATAATCTCATCATTTATTTAAAGAAAAGGTGGGCTCAAAGACAAACAGTTGACATCATAAGCCTTGATTGTCAATTAGAGAAAAAAAAAAAGCAAACAAAATCAATGAAAAAAGCATGTTTAGGCAAACAAAGTTGGTTTACATTTTGAAAACTACTGGAGCTTCTTGGGTCACCCCGTTATGAAACTTCTCACCTTGAGCCAACTTGCGCCCAAAGGTCTTGGCGGAGACTTCTTCTAGTGTGTGGGTAGCCAGTTGTGGCAGTGCTTCATCTTCCTTCCCTACCTATGTTTTCTTGTCATCTCCTTCGATCTCATCTTCTTCCATGGTGTTTACATTCATCATTGACAATTCTTGACCAAGGTTTTCCAATCCTTTATCTACTATTAGTTGCGACATGACTAGGAAATGGATTTGAATTGATGTTGGGTGTGTCTTCAAATGAAACCCATCCTATCTTGATGAGCTCCAACAACCTTTTCTTGAAAGCGTAGCACGTTTCAAGACTATGCCTTGGATTACCAACATGGTACTCGCATGTCAACTCGGGCTTGTACCATATGGGGAATGGTGGTTGTAGTGGTAATGTGGGGATATAAGCTATGTGTCCAATGCTCAACAGTTTGGCATGAATGTCCTTCAAAGGCATGGGTAATTGCAGTAGTTGTTTTGAAATGTATCTTGTATTTGGTATTTTGTTGTTTGACTGGTTATTTGTTCGATTAAGGGAAAAAGGTTTGCTAAAGTTCATGTGGGCAACATAAGAGGTAGGTATTTGTGGGTTATGTGAATCCACTCTCTTGCCCTTGTACCCACCTTCCAAGTTGTTAACGTCACCTTCCATTTTTCTTCCAATAAAACCCTTCATCTCCAATGGCTCAGCTATGCGTCCAGCTTTAATCCCTTGCTCTATTCTTTCTGCTATGCGTACAACATCGTAGAAATACTAAGATGAGCTAACCATTAGATGCTTATAATATGGTGCCTCGAAGGTATTGGCAAACAAAGTCACCATCTTTGTTTCTATTAAAGGGGGTTGGACATATGTGGCCTCATACCTCCACCTTTGCGTATATGCCCTTACTGACTCTTAGCTCCTTTTCTCTATTGAAATTAGACTTGTTCGATTCAGAGTGATTTCCAAGTTAAACTTGTACTGCTTAAGGAGCGCCTCCACCAAATCTCTCAAAGCAAATCCTACAAGACTATCCTGAAAGAAATAGATTAGCAATTTATCATCACGAATTACTTCTACCATTTTGTTGCAGTAGGATCGAAAGTGAGTGTTTGGGGATTCCAAATCGGTGTACTTAATGAAATCTGGTATCCTAAAATCCTTTGGCACCACGATGTTTGGTACCAAACATACTTCAGCTGCTCGTATAGGGTCAAACCAGTCATTACCCTTAACTGCCCTTAATCTTTGTTCCAAAGCAAATAGCTTGTCATGGTCCATCAAACTGGGAGACCTATTATTCGGGGTTCCCTCCGCTGTTAAGTCCATAGTGATTGGAGCATGAGTTGGTTGGATAGGTGTGATTGGCACAAAATGTTGTTCATTGGCTGAGTTTGCCCCCGAGTTTTGAGATGCTTGAGGGATGTGAGATGCTGGCGCTGCTTCAGGTGGTTGTGAGGATGTTCCTTCCCCATTCTTAGCTTTTAGAAGTTGCTTGAGTAGGTCGGTCAACCGAGCAACTTCATTTTTTATGGATTCTAACTCAGTCTAATAATGTGACTCTAAGTGAGCTCTTTCTTCGTTCTCCATCCTTGATCTGGACCGGGTGTGGTGGACTTTGGATGTGGGACCTATGTTTCACAATTTGGAATACATATGATAAATTAAAAACAAATGCGTAATGAAAATATAATGCACATGCGATGTGTTTCTTAGAGCTGATTCATGACTTTTGTATTCTTTTAGGCAACATTTCTGAGTCAAACTGATTGCTGTAAAGGAGGGTTTGCCAAGTTCCTATCATAGTATCTTACTAAAACACATTTAGAAAGAAAGATAGGTACTTAGTCATGATTTCAACTCAAAAACCTGTATTGAGGAGTTTAACATTATTAATCTTGATGCAAATGAAACTAAGATACACATCCTAAGGACAAGCTCTATTTAGTAAGTGAGAATGGGTAGGTTTTCTATATGGTCTTGATGGGGTCTCATATCTTCCCAGTGACGTTCTTCGTAAAGACAGTATGGGGGTGTTGCAAGGAACAATTAAGGTACGTATGCCCACCATTACCAAGCAGACATCGGATATAAGTTGGGTGTTTCATGCATCTAAACCCTAATCAATAGTCCTAGGGAAAATCACTAATCCCCCACCTAATGTAAGGCTTGTGTGTGCTTCTTAAAATCAAAGTAAGTGATGTATAAGACGATTTTATACAATGCATGAACAATATATGTAAAAAATGTAAAGCATATACGCAAATAACAAAAGGAAAGACATATTAACAACAAACACACGAAAACACCAACAAATCAGAAAAAAAAAACAAAGCTTAGTCTACAAGGTCCCTAGTGGAGTTGCCATTCTGTCGCACGTGCGCGGCTTCGCTACAAAAATGTTCCACTTCAATTTAAATGTATGTATCTATCTGAAAAATATGGGGAGACAAGAAAATCTTGTCTTTTATTGGTGAAAAATAGAATGGGAGTCGCCACCTAGTATTTTGGTCACTAAGAACCCTAACTAGTCTTAGAGTTCGGGTACGAGGACTGATTGCGTAAAGTGAAGGTATTAGCACCCCAAATATGCCTTACCTAAGGTAAGCTACATTGTTTGATTGTTTGATAAAAAGCTAAGGTGTTATTGTATTTCTAGTTGTTCGTCCATCTATGGTTCAAGAAAAGTCCTCCTCAATAAGGAGGTCCTTATCTTATCGGGTAAAAACCTAACCATTCTAACATCTATATGAAAACTATAATTTTAATATCAGGAATATGTTTTACATATAAATTCGTAATCCTAGAAAGTAAAAGAAGACAAAATAATTTTTTTAGAATTTTTGAAATATTGGCCTAGTTCTCATGGCTCTAACAAACTGGTTATTAAAGCCAAAGAGCATGCTAAAATTTTTTTTTTTTAATTTGTTTTTTGTGTTTTAGGTATGAAAACAAAATGATTTTTTTTTTGTATGAAAATAGATGCGATGATTTTTCATCTTTGATAGACTTGGCCCTATGCATGAAAAACAAAATATATTTTTTTGTTTTGACAAAATATTTTTTTGCAATGTTTTGATGAAAACCAGGTATTGTAATATTGGATTTGTATCTTTATGGTATAAAAATACAAACCAGTGTTAAGCAATTTTGATTAAAAAAAATATTCTGGAAAATCAACAAACTTTTTAAGGATTTTTTTGAATTTTTTATTTTTTTATATAATATAAAAATATTATAATATATAATATTATAATTTTGTGGGCTGGGCTTGCCCAGCTAATCGTGCCGGCCTTAGCCCAAAAGGATGTTTTGTAGTCTAGGTCAGACCCGGCCAAGACATCAGGACTAGGCCAAACTAGCATGACCTAGAAAAGAAAAAAAAAATAGGGGTGGGGAATTATTTCCCCCCTCCCATCCTCCTACATGCAGAACGAATCATTATGCATGCAGGAGGAGATGAAGCCGAAGACGAAAAAAAATGAAGGGGAAGAAGAGTTACCTGGCGCGAAGAGAGAGGTTTCTTCTCTTCCCCTCTCCTCTAGTGTTTCATTTTCTTTTCTTTCTCTAATTTCATTTTCCAGTGGTTTATCTCTTCTCTCTTGGTTTGTTTTTTTCTTAAATTCCCTCCACTGTTTAAAACTTCCCCTTAATCTTTCCTTCCTCTCTTTTTTTCATTCCTCTCTTCTCCCCTGTTTTTTTTTTATTGGTGTTGACAACCATATTTATAGGGCAAAGGAGAGTGGGGGTGTCCCTATCGCCTCCCTATCATTGTGCATGGGGAGTGGCGCCTTCCTGCCCTACCACGGCGTCGTGCTAGGCGGCCAATGGACGTGGTTTGCAAAGCGCGTCCTCACTGGTTTCATTTTATGAGGGGCATGGGGCTTTGGTTTTTGGTAGAGCACGCTGGGAGAGAGAGGCAGGAAAATTAAAGAAGAAAAAAACAAAAATTTTCTTTCTTCCCTTACTGCACATCCAGGGGAAGGAGGAATAATGTTGTTCAAAACGCCACCGTTCTGTTCTATTTTTGTTTTTTTTTTTTACATGAAACAGCGTTGTTTTGAAAAAAAGGCACCATTTCATTTAAACATGGCACCAACACGTAAACTTCCAAGTCAGTCCTCAATTTATCCTTTGTTCATTTAGGTCCTCAAATGTAATTTTGATTTTAAGAATCATTCAATTGCATCCCTGCCAATTTCAATCGTCGCCCCCATAGTTGGCCGCCTTTTTCACTTTAGTCCTTGGTTTTGAATTTGTGCATTTTGACCCTCAATTGATTAATAAACTTCAAATTTCTTTAATTTGGTCCCTGATTTGATCAATTTCAGTCCCTATATTTACGCGCCTTTTTCCAATTTGGTTCTTAGTTTTGGATTTATGCCATGAAGTCCTTAATTGGCCACCAAACTTCAATATTCATGTAATTAAGCCCTTGATTTGATCAAATCAACTCTTTAAAATTATATTTTGACCCCTGAACTTTAATTTCTTCTAATTAAAGCCTGAATTGACATAAAAATCAATTTTTCATACCATCAAACCCTCTATAAATTCAATTAAATCTTCAATAAAATCCAATTGAGTCCATAAACATCTAATTTTGGACTTTTCTCCTCAAATTGAATTTTCTTTTCCAACAGGGCTTTCCTCATTCAAGTATATGTTGTCAAAATTTCAATCTTTGTATTCTTAAATCTCCTAAATCAATTTTTCTGATCATTTTTTGAGCGCTCTAATCTCCTATTATTTTTCTAATTTCTTCCGGCTATATATTTTTTATTATTTTTTTATTATTTTATTATTTTTATTTTTTATTTTACTTTTTTATTTTATTTTATTTTTATTTGTGTGGGGACCCAAAAATGGGTTACAACAATGTTGTTGAAGGTGCTTTGCAAGCAAACAACAAAGGAAGGAGTGTTGGTAACCTACCCGGAGAGAAATTTGTCAAGTTTTCCAAGCGAACGACAAGTGTATCTGTAAGAAGATAAATTTTCTCACCTTGCTCTTATTGCAGAAGAACTAACCATATTGAGAAAGATTGTTGGTTTAAGGGTAAACGTTCTCTCCAGTGTACGTTCTGTAATAATCTTGGCCATAGTGAGAAATATTGCAGAATCAAGAAGAAACAATCTCAACAGCAAATACAACGCACAACAAGCAAATGTTTCTGAAGAAGGCAAAGATGATGAGGAGCATCTGTTTATGGCATCACAAGCTAGCAATACCTTTGAACTTAATACATGGCTTATAGACAGTGGTTGCACTAGTCATATGTCTAAGTTTTTGTCAATTTTTTTCTTCTATTAACAGATCAGTTTAACCAAAAATCAAGTTGGGAAATGGAGATATTGTGCAGGCTAATGAAAAAAGTACTGTTTCAGTCAGCACAAATAAAGGTATTAAAACCATCACAAAAGTTCCTTACATTCCAGAACTAGATCAAAATCTCCTTAGTGTTGCACAGATGCTAAGAAATGGTTATGAAGTCTCTTTTAAAGAGAGATTTTGCATTAACACTCATACACATGATTCAGAGATAGTAAAAATCAAAATGGATGGTAATAGCTTCTATTTGAAGCTCAATGTTGTTGAAGGGCATATGTTCAGTGCCAAGATTGATGCAAGTATTGTTTGGCACAAATGATTTGGTCATTACAATTTAAAATCATTAAAGTTGTTGTATGATGCTGGTATGTTAAAAGATATGCTTGAAATTCAGGTTAGTGCCCAAACCTATAGAAGCTGTGAACTTGGGAAGCAACACCGAAAATCATTTCCTCAAAGTATATCCAAAAGAGCCACTCACATGCTAGAGTTAGTCCATTCATACATCTATGGACCAATGAGCATCACTTTGTTTAGCAATAATGTGTATTTCATATTATTCATTGCTGACTTCAGTAGAATGACTTGGGTTTATTTTTTGAAAACCAAGTCACAAGCACTTTCAATGTTCAGAAACTTCAAGAGTATGGCTGAAACTTAAAGTGGTCAGAAAATTAAGGTGTTGAGAACTGATAATGGAGGAGAGTGTACTTCAAAGGAGTTCAATGCCTTTTGTCTAGAAGTTGGGATTTTACATCAGTTGACAGTTCCATACTCTCCACATCAGAATAGAGTTTCTAAAAGGAAGAACAGGACTGTGATGGAGATGTCAAGATGTATTTTGTTTGAAAAGAACTTACCAAGGTTTCTATGGGCTAAAGTAGTAAATACTTCAGTATATTTGCTTAATAGACTACCAACTAAGTCTGTTCAAAGCAAAACATCATTAGAAGCATGGTCTAGTGTCCGGCCTACTACCAAACATCTCAAAGTGCTTGGATCATTGTGCTACTTTCATGTGTCATCTGCCAAAAGAGGAAAACTTGATGAAGGAATTGAGAAAGGAATTCTTATGGGATATGCGGTAGAATCTAAATGTTACAAAATATACAATCTAAATGCAACTAAAGTTCAGATTAGTAGAGATGTACATTTTGATGAAAATTCCTATTAGAATTGGGAGTTAAAGGAAGTTGATCAGACAACCACAACAGCTCTTGAATCAATAGTAAGAAGAACTGGTGTTGAAGATCATTTAGACATTGAAGCAACTTCAGATACATCAATACTTAAAGTGAGGCCATTGTCTGATCTGTATGAAAGATGTAATCTTGTACATGTTGAGCCTACAAAATACACCAAAGCTGCAAGAGTTCCAACTTGGATTGATGCGATGAAATCATAAATTGATTCCATTAAAAGAAATGAAACTTAGAGATTGACAGAACTTCCTGAAGATAAAAAGGAAATTGGTGTGAAGTGGGTCATCAGAACCAAATTCAATGTAAATGGTTCAATTTTCAAACACAAGGCTAGATTGGTTGTTAAAGGCTTTGCTCAAGTTGCTGGAGTGGATTATGGTGATACTTTTGCACCAGTAGCTAGGCATGACACTATAAGAATTCTACTTGCACTTGCAAGTCAAAAGGAATGGAAAGTTTATCATTTAGATGTCAAGTTTACTTTTCTAAATCTATGTTAAGCAGCCAGAAGGCTTTGAAGTTGTTGGTCATGAACACAAAGTATACGCTCTTTATGGCTTGAAGCAAGCACCAAGGGCTAAGTATAGCATAATTGATACTCATTTGATTCAACTGGGATTCAAAAGAAGTGAAAATAAAGCTACTTTGCATCTGAAACAAGATGAAGATGGTATGCAGCTTGTGATGTCACTTTATGTTGACGCCATGCTAGTGACTAGAAGTAATGTAAAATTTCTGGCAAAGTTCAAAAAAGAAATGTAAGATGTTTTTTAATTGTCTGATCTTAGCATTATGAACTACTTTCTTGGAATGGAAATACATCAATGTAGTTCAAGTATTTTTTTTTCACAAAGGAAATATGCTAGTGATATACTCAAGAAATTCAGGCTTGAATCATGCAAGGAAGTAGCAACTCCATTGGCACAAAATGAGAAGATTTCAAAGAATGATGGTGAGAAACTTGAAGATCCCTTTGCATTTAGAAGCTTATTAGGTAGCCTACTATACTTGACAGAAACTAGACCTGACATGGTGTTTCCAGTTGGTTCACTGTCAAGGTTCATGAGCTCACCTCACAATATTCACATGGGAGTTGCTAAGAGGGTGTTGAAGTACATTAGAGGAACATTCGACCTTGGCATTTGGTACTCAAAGATAAGAGGAGTAAAATTAATTGGATATGCAGACAGTGACTGGGTGGGAGTGTTGATGACATGAAAAGCACTTCTAGGTATATTTTCACCATTGGTTCAAGTGCAATCTGTTGGAATGCAAAAAAGCAAGAGGTGGTGGCATAATCAACTATAGAAGCAGAATATATCTCCATGGCAGCTACTGCAAATCAAGTAATCTGGTTAAACAAATTGCTTGCTAATTTGGGCCAAGAACAAAGCTCACCAACTAAGCTTTATTATGAAAACAAGTCTGCCATTGCCATTTGACATGACCAAAAGCTTGATGTCTTTTCCCAAGTGCAGGAGTGTCGAAGTAATAAAAAACCCGGCAAGACCGGGGTCGAACCATAGAGAGATTAATTGTATAAATTATAAATAACAAGACAACAACAACAACAACAATAATAACAATAATAATAATTATAATACTCAGTACGTGGCGTTGTTATACCTGAGAATGATCTAAAAGATCGGGTCACAGGGTTCCAGCCTATATATTGAATTTATGAAAAGATCAAAGATATATATTATATAATATAAACAGAATGTAAATAATAATAATAATAATAATAATAATAAAAGCAGAAGATGAAGAAATTAATGAGAACTTTGAGATGAAAGATTAACGTAAGGATTAAACAACGATAAAAACAAATGTCAAGGTTAGAGGATCCACTAATGGTACTTCAAACAAGTATAGTATAAACTCTTATTACTCAATTGGAAACCACACATAAAGAAGGTTCCAATCAGATTATAAATTGTTAATATGATTACATTAGTTATCTTATTCGAATAAAGCTAATACTTGTAAATGTTGGCAGGCATTCATGATTATAACTTATGTTAACAACAAATCAAGTTCCTTTCATAGCTCAGGTGTCGGTTATAAACCTACAGTATGGGCTATGAAAGTGCCAAGTATTTGTTGTACCAAGTGTTACACAACATAAATCTAGATTAACCATTTAACAAGCAAAGTATTAAAGTGAACAAGATAACAAATATAAAACATGTTAGTATCCAACGTTAAGGTCCATGTTAAGTTTATATTATACTTGTTCTTACACCATTAGTGTACCCTTTTCACCTTGACATAATTAACTTAGCTAGACATAATAAAAGAAAGAAACATAAATGAAAGACAAGAACATAAATGAGAAAGAAGTTAACTAGACAAAGGAAAGGAAATGAAGTGCATAAACTTGATATTAATGAAAGCAAGACATAAGCAATACAAAGAGAGAAAGCAAGAGCATGATCTTGATCTGAACACCAAGATGCCTCAATACATGGTAAGTGCCTCCTTTTATAGGCCAAAATTTGGAACTATTGATTTGTTGACTAATTGATGAGTGGGTGGCCACATCTTGACTAGATAACAATCCTTATCTTCTTGTCTGATCAAGACGTCATTGCTAACATCATAATTTGCCCAGAATCCTCAAGAATGTTCTAGGAAATTGTCTCAGCTTTCCAACAAAAAAAAGATGAGGTCATTTGGACTTCTAGAACTCAAGATATGGGCTGAACACTAAATAGTGTTTGGGCTGCAGGACAGCTTCGGACTTCTTCGTTGTTCCTTCAATTTGGACTTCAAAACGACCTTTTCAAATCTTGGGCTCCTCATGAAAGTTGTAGGCCTTGTCTTACCTTTCCATCCATATAAAGTGGACCTAAATCCGAAATCTAGAGCTCCAGATATGATCCAATTACCGAGCAATGTTCCGGTTTGGACTGCACCGACATCTCTTTTCTAAGTTTGGCCATCTCTTTGTCCTTTAACTTTCAATGCTTAAACTCATCAATCAATCCTTTTATTTATGTGATAGTCCTGCATTTAAAATGAGCATTTACCATAAATTAAGGTATCTTATAATATCAAACTTGTTATTATAAAACATGCTTTAGTTAAGGAGTTATTGATACTTCAAGTGCAAAATGATGATATAAAACCTTGATAAACATGCACTTTTAAGTACTAATCACACCCCCCAACCAGCTTATTACTAGTCCCTAGTAATCTAAAGCGTTAAAATAGAGAAACAATTTGCAAGTTCCACAAAGCAAGGCATTCATCATTCAACTTCCATTAATCTATCCAGATAAACAAACTCTCATTAAATTTATATTCCTGCTTCATACTTCGTAAACAAGATATTAATAAACCTTCTTTTTGTGTGCTCAATGAAAACATAGATGATGGGGCTTTTGTTGGAAGAAAACAATATTATGTTCAAATGTTTAAGGTGAACTTCCTTGGGTTGGGATTTTTTTTTTTTTTTTTTTTTTTCTTTTTTTTATTTATATACACATACAACTTAAAACACAATGTATCTTTAACCCATGTAACGAGTTTTAGGCTAATGACTCCCAGACCAGTTGGTCTTAGGGCATTAGGTGTTGAGACACCCCTACGAGCTTAACAACTCGGGTTGCAGATACTGATACGTAGATAGTGCAATGTTTGATTCCCTTAAGCTTTTCTCCTTAACCCATGTAACAAGCTTTGGGCCAATAGCTCCCAAGTCAGTTGACTTTAGGGTATTAGGTGTTAAAACACCCCTTCGGGCTTAATTGCTTAGGTTAGGGAGGCTACGAAACCAAACTTATACGTTTTTTTTTATTTTCTTTTTTCTTTTTTTTTTTTTGCAAATTATATACTATCCTTTTCCCTTAGTTGTTACCTTCAACAAAAGAACATAATTAATGTAATAATCCAATGTGCAACCCACAATCATATGTTAAAGTGTGTGTGTGAAAATGAAGGTTTAATAATACTTGTTAAATGAGTATAGGAGCAGAATCAAGTGATAACAATGTGAGAGTTTGTAAACCTGAATATTTCAAGAAGTATTAATAGACCTTGTGAATTGTAATGAAACTTACTAAGATGCGTCTCTAGATAAAATTCCATACTCTGCCATCCTAATAACAATTTTGTCAAATGGTTTTAATAATAGCAAAAACAGTTAGTAAGTTAGTTTTTTTTTTTTTTAAACTACTACCCTCTCCCCCCAACCAAAACGAGACATTGTCCTCAATGTTCGAAGGTAGAAAGATAGAGTATAGAAGACATCACCTGAAACAGCGAACAATGACAAACCTGAAACACACTTAAACAAACATAAGAAGTAACAAAACAAAATAATATGCTATTAATAAAACCAAAAGACACAAGGTTTCACAGATGAAGGCTCAAATCTAATCTAAGCTTTTTACGGCTTTCCTTAGTTGACCAATCTAGACGACTCATGCAGGGATCAATGACAGGGATGAAAGATTGTAGTTGGTCAATCAATTGTTCAGCAGTAGCAGCAGAGATTATGATTCGTCGTGCCGAAGATGTTAGAAATTCCTGTTCCACAGCTTGATCAAGGAAAGACAGCAACTTATCATAAAAACCATTAACATTTAACAAACCTATAGGTTTATGGTGAATGTGCAGTTGGGCCCAAGATGAAATATGAAAGATCTCTTCCAATGTGCCCAGACCACCTGGTAAGGCAATGAAGGCATCAGCATGGTTAAACATGGTATTCAGTCGGTCAGACATTGTTGGGACCTGTAGTTCTCTCCAATTGTTTTTCCAATGATGTCCCCATTTGCTAAAGCTTTGGGGACAACCCCCAAAACTTGACTACCTCCCAAAAATGCAGCCATTGACACACCTCCCATTAACCCAAGGCTACCTCCCCCATACACTAAATGAATCTTTCTCTCAGCTAGTACCCGACCAAGATGATTTGCTGATTCTAAAAACTCTTTTTCTTTCCCAGAACTGGATCCACCGAAAACACAAATATTTCTTATATGATGACTTGAGGAACCTGCCATTTCTACACACTTCTATATTTGATGAATATATGGGATGAGTAGAAATGAAGGGAAGGAAGAGAAGAATTTATAGATGAAAAAGTGAAAATGCAATCATACCACCTATATGTAGGCCAGCTGTAGTCTCACAAACTCTCTCTCTCTCTTTATTAATTATTTATTTTGAAAAAGCATGTATGTACAGGTAGTTGTGATTGTGGCTCACATCTTCCCTTGGTTTTACGTCCAAGAACGGCTTAAACGCCCTCTATGGGTCGGGGATAGGCTTCCCATCCAGTTTTCTTAAAAACTGGCAAACAGGGTCTTTTTTAGTCAGATTCCCAAGACTAAGTCGATCATGTTCTTTATGGAATTGTGGCCATAAATCATGAATTACACGATGCACATCTCCACTAGGATGCGTCTCAAGGGTCAACAAAAGATTATCTAAAGACCCCTTACTCAGGCCATCCTTAATGAATTGTATCTTATCTTCACGGTTTACAGATACCATTCCTAAAGAACGACATGTTGCATTACAAGTCCATCTGGCACATCTGTGACAGACTTTCAGTCGTTTTGCACGACGTTTCTTTGCAAAAGTGCTTTTACCTGTTCCAGGCATGTGTGAAATGAAAGAATTGGAGGACTCACCTGATAATCGGACCTTTGCTTCAATTAGCCAGCGAATATCTTCAGGAATTCCATGATTCATTAACAACCGTAATCTTTCACACCTAGCACGGTAAATTTTATTAATCGCATTTGGAGGCAAAGCGGGAAAATACCTTTTCAACTTTTCAAGAGTGGTGTCCATTTTCAAAAGAGAATTGGAGAAGAGATTCAAAGAAGGGAGAAAGAGCTAAGAATTGTACAAATATATACAGATATCAGTTATTTGGGAAACTGAAAGAACCGACTTAAGTCACGGAGTACCGTTATCCGCCATTTGACCGGGGTGAGAGAGACTAGCAAAACAAAGTACACAAAAAACAAAAACAATGTGAGAAAAACAAAATAATCAACCTTTATCTACAAGATCATTCAAACCAATGGATTCATTTTCACTAGGAAACTCATCAAAGTAAGCTTTCAAACGATGTCTATTTACCTTCAAAACATTGTCATTCTTTGGATTCTCAATATCAAGGGCCCCATAAGGATACACATGTTTCAAAATAAATGGACCGCTCCATTGTGATCTTATTTTTTCAGGAAATAAATGGAGTCGAGAATTATAAGCAAAACGTTTTGACCAGTATCAACTTTTTGACAATTTTCACAAGTTTTGCAGAATGCATGTGTGTCCTTGAACATGGTGGGCCAATAAATCCAGATTGTAAGATTTTTGCAATCGTTTTTTGACGATAAATGACTCCCACATGCCTCAGAATGACAAAGTTTAATGACACCACTTACCTCATTGTCGGGAATGCATTTTTGAAATAATTGATCAGGACAATTTTTGAATAAGTAAGGGTCATCCAAATAAAAGTTCTTCACCTTGTTCAAAAACTTTCCTTTGTCTTCGATACTCCAGTGAGCTGGCAAATCTCCTGTTGCAAGAAAATTGATATTTTTAGCAGACCAAGGCATTGAACAATGAGAAAGTAAGGATTCGTCAGGAGAGTAAGCATCGATTGGTGGGATGTCAGATGTCAAATCTGTTGTCACTCTTGACAAAAGATCGGCATCAATATTTTTGGTGCCTTTTTCATCTGTGATTTCTTCCTGAGAATAAATCATTTCAAATCTTCAGATTTATCCAACTCAATTTTACTCAAAGTAGATTCAAGTTGATCATGAACTAATTCTTCAATAAGATCTACTTCTTGTAAATCATTATCATCTCCAGGTTGCTTGCAAATGTTGAAAATATTCATCTCCAATGTCATGTTTCCAAATGATAGCTTCATCAGTCCATTCCTACAATTAATCAATGCATTAGAAGTTGCAAGAAACGGACGTCCTAAAATAATAGGAAATGAATTACATGCTTCAACAGGTTGCGTGTCCAAGACAATAAAATCCACAGGATAAATGAATTTATCGACTTGTACTAACACATCTTCAATTATTCCTCTAGGCACTTTTACAGATCTATCGGCAAGTAAAAGAGTTACAGAGTTGGTTTTAACTCACCTAGATTGAGACTTTGAAAAACTGAATATGGAAGTAAATTCACACTAGCTCCAAGATCAAGTAAGGCTCTTTCAATTTTATGTTCTCCAATAAAGCAAGAAATTGTAGGACAACCAGGGTCTTTATATTTCAAAGCATTATTGTTCTGAAGAATGGCACTTACTTGTTCGGCTAAAAAGGCTTTCTTTTTCACATTCAGTTTTCTCTTCACAGTGCACAGATCTTTCAAAAATTTAGCATAGGAAGGAACCTGTTTAATAGCATCCAACAAAGGTATATTGATCCTTACCTGTTTGAAAATTTCAAAGATTTCAGAGTTGTGATTGACTTTCCTTTGTTTGGTCATGGCATGAGGAAATGGAAGTGCTGGCGGGGAATCAGCCTTCTCTTTGCAATGTTCAGGTTCAACCCCTTCCTTACCCTCAGAGATAGACTCATCATCTTTCTCACAAGGTTCAAGAATAGGTTTTTCAATAACCTTACCACTACGAAGAGTGATGACTGATTTGACTTGATCCATGTGTTGGCTTCCAGAACTACTTGCATTTGCATTGTATTGCCCCTTTGGATTTTGCTGTGGTTGAGAAGGAAACTTACCTTTCTCTTGGAAACTGAGAGCAGATGTTAATTTTGCAAGAGCATCTTTAAAATCTGTCATGCTTTGAGCAAGTTGAGTGTTGATTGTCTCCTGCTTTTCAATGAATGCATGCAATGTGTCCTCAAGATTTCTTCTAGGAGGTGGAGCATAAGGAGGTGCATATCCATGAGAATTTTGAAAATTATGGTGTGCTTGAAACGGTGGCTGTGAAGTTTGTGCATTGTTGCTATCACTCTTCCAACTAAAATTTGGGTGATTTCTCCAACCAGGGTTATATGTTTGTGAGTATGGGTTATGGTTGGGTCTTTGGAAACTGTTTAAAGCATGGGCTTGTTCATGGAGGCATTCCTTGAAAGAAGGCAAAGTTGGACAATCATTGTTGCATGCCATTTGTTTCACAGATTTGACACACAATGTCTTGAACAGATTTTAATTGACCACTCTTTTTCAATTCTAGTGCCTCGACTTTTCTAGCTAAAGATGCAAACTTGGCTTGGAGGTCATGATCTTCCCTAAGGTTGTGCATACCTCCACTAGATGTATGAGGTTGAGTTTTACCTGGTGCCTCATAAGTACCTGTGGTGTCCCAATTTTGAGCATTTTCGGCTAGCAAGTCTAGGTACTCCATTGCTTCATTAGGGTCTTTATCTTCAAAGGTTCCATTGCACATCAATTCAACCATTTGCCTATCTCTAGGTGTTAAACCTTCATAAAAATGTGAAACCAATCTCCATGTTTCAAAACCATGATGTGGGCAAGTATTAAGCAAATCTCGATACCTATCCCAACATTGGTAAAATGTTTCTCCTGGCTTTTGAGTGAAAGTGATGATTTGTCTTTTGAAAGAGTTTGTTCTGTGAGATGGAAAAAACTTCTTTAAAAATTGTTGTTGCATATCATCCCAAGCACGAATGGATCCTGGTCTCAAATTTTGTAGCCATGTTTTAGCTTTATCTTTTAATGAAAAAGGAAAAAGCTTTAATCGAATGGTGTTCATGCTACAATTTGAGTCATTATAGGTATTACAGACCTCCTCAAATTCCCTTAAATGCAAGTATGGATTTTCTAAGTCTAAGCCATGAAAAGATGGTAAAAGTTGAATAATGCCTGGCTTAAAATTAAAATGAGATGCATCAGGAGGGAAAACTATGCATGAGGGTGCACTTGTTCTTGTGGGATTCATGTGGTCTCTAAGTGTTCTCATACGGTTATTCTCATTATTCTCATTATGAAGTGATTGATTATCTTCTTCGGCCATATTTTCTGAAAATGATGAGGATACCCTACAAAGTCTACCACTTAATGTACGTGACCAAACTCTCATGCACGTGTAAGAAGAGAATAAAAGCAAGAAAAGAAAATAGAAGAAAAGAAAAACAAAACAAAACAAAGAAACAAAAAAAAAAATAAAATGAAAAGTGAAAAGAGAAAATAAATTAAATATTATAATTTATACAAGAATTTACCTCCCCGGCAACGGCGCCAAAAACTTGACACGACCAAAAGCTTGATGTCTCTTCCCAAGTGCAGGAGTGTCGAAGTAATAAATAACCCGGCAAGACCGGGGTCGAACCACAGAGAGGTTAATTGTATAAATTATAAATAACAAGACAACAACAACAACAACAAAAAACAAAAAATAAATAATACTCAGTACGTGGCGTTGTTATACCTGAGAATGATCTAAAGATCGGGTCACAGGTTTCCAGCCTATATACTGACTTTATGAAAAGATCAAAGATATATATTATATAATATAAACAGAATGTAAATAATAATAATAATAATAATAATAAAAACAGAAGATGAAGAAATTAATGAGAACTTTGAGATAAAAGATTAACGTAAGGATTAAACAATGATAAAAACAAATGTCAAGGTTAGAGGATCCACTAATGGTACTTCAAACAAGTATAAACTCTTATTACTCAATTGGAAACCACACATAAAGGAGGTTCCAATCAGATTATAAATTGTTAACATGATTACATTAATTATCTTATTCGAATAAAGCTAATACTTGTAAATGTTGGCAGGCATTCATGATTATAACTTATGTTAACAACAAATCAAGTTCCTTTCATAGCTCAGGTGTCGGTTAAACCATACAGTATGGGCTATGAAAGTGCCAAGTATTTGTTGTACCAAGTGTTACACAACATAAATCTAGATTAACCATTTAACAAGCAAAGTATTAAAGTGAACAAGATAACAAATATAAAACATGTTAGTATCCAACGTTAAGGTCCATGTTAAGTTTATATTATACTTGTTCTTACACCATTAGTGTACCCTTTTCACCTTGACATAATTAACTTAGCTAGACATAATAAAAGAAAGAAACATAAATGAGCAAGACAAGAACATAAATGAGAAAGAAGTTAACTAGACAAAGGAAAGGAAATGAAGTGCATAAACTTGATATTAATGAAAGCAAGACATAAGCAATACAAAGAGAGAAAGCAAGAGCATGATCTTGATCTGAACACCAAGATGCCTCAATACATGGTAAGTGCCTCCTTTTATAGGCCAAAATTTGGAACTATTGATTTGTTGACTAATTGATGAGTGGGTGGCCACATCTTGACTAGATAACAATCCTTATCTTCTTGTCTGATCAAGACGTCATTGCTAACATCATAATTTGCCCAGAATCCTCAAGAATGTTCTAGGAAATTGTCTCAGCTTTCCAACAAAAAAAAGATGAGGTCATTTGGACTTCTAGAACTCAAGATATGGGCTGAACACTAAATAGTGTTTGGGCTGCAGGACAGCTTCGGACTTCTTCGTTGTTCCTTCAATTTGGACTTCAAAACGACCTTTTCAAATCTTGGGCTCCTCATGAAAGTTGTAGGCCTTTGTCTTACCTTTCCATCCATATAAAGTGGACCTAAATCCGAAATCTAGAGCTCCAGATATGATCCAATTACCAAGAAATGTTCCGGTTTGGACTGCACCGACATCTCTTTTCTAAGTTTGGCCATCTCTTTGTCCTTTAACTTTCAATGCTTAAACTCATGAATCAATCCTTTTATTTATGTGATATTACTGCATTTAAAATGAGCATTTACCATAAATTAAGGTATCTTATAATATCAAACTTGTTATTATAAAACATGCTTTAGTTAAGGAGTTATTGATACTTCAAGTGCAAAATGATGATATAAAACCTTGATAAACATGCACTTTTAAGTACTAATCACCATTGCTCAAAATCATGCTCAACATGACAGAACCAAGCACATCAATGTGAAATTTCACTTTATAAGAGAAGTTGAGAAGAATCTACTTATAAAGCTTTATTAATGTTTAAACGATGTTCAACTTGTTGATATTATGACTAAAGCACTTCCTAAATCATGGCTGGAATTTATAAGGATGAAACTTGGTTTGTTTAAGGAAAATCTCATGGAGGAGTGTGAGAATTTATGAGAATTTTCCAGAATCTGAAGATTGGAATAAATGTTGTTGTGACTTGGTCTTTCGTATTACTGTTTTAAAACAGATTTTGCAGTTAGATTTTCTTATTTTTCTGTTACGTAGTAGTAGTGCAACAAACTTTGATTGTTGATGCTATTTTTCAGTATTTTCAGCTGAGTTGTAAACCTTTAAATAGGTATTCTTTATTTATGAAAGCATTATCTTTTCTCTGCTTCAATTGTTCTTGATTCGTACTTAAAAATGCATTTTTATCAAGATTTTTTATCATCATGTTTGTACTTAAAGTATCAATAACTCCTTAACAGGCCTATCACATAAATCAAAGGATTGATTGATGAGTTTAACTACTAAAATTGAGAAGACAAAGAAAGGGCTAAGCTTAGAAAAGAGATGCTGATTGCATTCAAATTGGAACACCATTCAATTTTTGGATCATAACTAGAGCTGTAGAACTTAGATTTAGGTTTGGTTTATAATGATTTGAAAGGTAAAACATAATCCTAAAACTTTCATGAGAGTCCAAGATTCAAAAAGGTCATTTTCAAATTCAAATTGTAGCAACAACAGAAAAGTTGAAATATGTCCTAAAGCCCAGACACTGTTAAATGTTAGCCTATATCTCGAGTTCTGGAAGTTCAAATGACCTCATTCTTATTTTGTTGGAAAGTTGAGACTAATTTCCAAAACTTTCATGAAGACTATATGTTCAAATTCTAATGTTAGCGATGACGTTTTCTACAAAGGAATCTTCCATTGGATTCCTCCAGTTTGCAACCCAAAAAACTGTTCTAACTGGGATTTTTTGGTACCAAATTCCCAAGTAACGATTTTTAGATATTTCAAGGCTAAAGAAACCTAGTTCAAAGTTTCCTTCTCTAGAAACCAAGGTCTTGCCATCACTTAGAGATTGTGATGGAGCAATGGTGTCAAGAGAAGTGGAGAATTATAGTTGGAAAATAAGGAAGGAAGTATTGAAAACTGAAAGTGAAAGGATAGTACAGACACTACCTGAAATTTGTTTAATAGCAACGGATTTACTAATGGAATATTTCTGTTAGTAATTTGAGGATGAAATTACTGACGAAACTTTTTCCATTCCGTAATTCAGTCGATAACTACCGACGAACACTTTACATCGGTAGTTACCGACTGAATTACGGACGAAAAGTTCAAAATTGAAAAAAAAAAAAGGTGAGTCGCTGATGTGGAGGTTTTGGCGGGGTGATTTTTACCAACAGATTCAAAATGGCAGCCCTATAAAGTGACGTGACCTGTTAACTGTTAAAAATACCGATGGAATCACCGAGGGATTTGAAATAGGACATGACCGGTTCACCGTTAAAGATGCCGACGGAATCACCAAGGGATTTGAAATGGAAGATCTATATGGTGACATGACCGGTTCACCATTTAAAATGCCGACAAAATCACTGAGGGATTAGAAATGGCAGATTCGTATGGTGACGTGTTGATTTTTTCGTCAGAATAGCTGACGGACTCAGCAACGGAATAATCCATTGGTGAAACCATCGGAAAAAAGTTAATATATGCCCTCTCTGCCGACCCTCTCCTCCCCTATTTCTCCTTCTTCTTCCTAATCCCAACTCTCTCCATCTACAAACAACCAGCTCCCCCTCCCCCCCAAACAAAAATCTCCCTCATCTTAGCACAATAAGTTATATTTCTTGAAGTTTTGTGGTCACAACATCTGTGTTCTGATTTATTGATGAATTTTATCAATTTTTGAAAGTAATTCTATCTTTTTAAATTTTAACATTTAAATGTCAATTTATTGTTTTTTAAGTATATGTATTTTGTTAGTAGATGTACATATTTTTTAGTACAAACTTGTAGTATATAAATGTATAATTTTATACCTGTTATGGTTTGTTTTAGATTTTTTAAGATTGTATTTGTTTTTAAATTGTTAAAACTTTATGGAATTACCGAATTACATGTGTTGTTTTGAAATAATTAATATCTTGCTTAATGAGTCCATTTTAAGTTTTATTTATGGTATTGCGGAGTGGTAATTTTTGTAAATTTATATATATTAATTTGTATGGACGCTAATAATTGATTATGAATATTTAATATTTATGAGAAGTTGTGATTGGTTTGTTAGATAATCTCGAGGTAAAGTAATATTTTTGCAAGTTTATTTACCTAACTTAGTTAATTAACACATGATGTCATCATAATTTTATAGAGGTTCGATATAAGTCATGGATGATCGTTCATGGATGTATCGAGATTCACCCCAAGGATTGTGGAGGATGGATTATTGTAACGGGGTTCAGGGTTTTATTAATTTCACAACATCTATTCCCAAAAATTTTACTAGAGGCAGTATTAGGCATCCATGCAGGAAGTGTCAAAATAAAAAGTATCTGCATCCAGATGTTGTAATGATGCATCTTCTACACAAAGGGTTTATGGAGAATTACCAGTGTTGGTATGCACATGGAGAAGTATTTGTTAGTAAGAGGAGAATGAGAGAAATGGTGGTTGGGTCAACTTTTAGTACTAGCAACGTACATGAAGCGGCAAATGACAACACTAATCCTTACAGAAATATGGTTATGCATGAGAATGAATTAAGGTAATGTTAGTCAATGTCCAATCGTATAAGAAGAACCTAATACAGATACAGCTAGGTTTTTTGATTTGTTGAAAGATTCTGACGAACCATTATGGGATGGTTGTACAAACCACAGTAAATTATCGGTCGTAGCACAAGTGCTCACTATCAAGTTAGATCACGGGTTGAGTGAGGCCGAGTATGACAAAATTATTGAATGGGCGAGAAGCATTTTACCTGAAGGGAATAAGCTGAAAGAGAACTTCTATACTGCGAAGTCCATGATGAAACCCCTCTATTTAGGATACCAGAAAATTGACATGTGCCCTAACTTATGCATGTTATACTACCTTGAAAATTCTGAGATGACCGAGTGCATGACATGCTGGCATTCCCGTTACAAACCCAGAACGGGCAGGGGAAACACTTTAATGGCATATAAAAAACTTAGATACTTCCCGATCACACCTAGACTGCAGAGGTTATTCATATCACCAACGACTGCTGAGCACATGACATGACACCAAGCATATGATGCGGTTGATGGAGTGATGGTGCATCATTCTGACGGCGAAGCGTGGAAACAATTTAACAGTGTGCATCCTTACTTTTCAGCTGAATCAAGGAATGTACTTCTGGGGTTGTGTACAGACGGATTCAACCCATTTGGATCATTTGCTGCTCCCTATTCTTGTTGGCCGGTCATACTCACAGTTTATAACTTGCCACCGGGAATGTGTATGGGGCTGGAGTTCATGTTTTTATCTACTATCATACCGGTCTAAGTAACCCGCAACGAAATAAAGATGTTTGTCTTTGACTGTTGATTGATGAGTTGGCGTAGCTGTGGTCCTCCGAAGCTTTAACTTAAACAACAAGGCATTCACGCTAGCAAACGAAGGTAAAGCTTCTTCTTTCTTTTTTTCTGTCACCATCGCTTCTTGCCACTTAATCACAAGTACAGAAAGAACATAAAAGATTTCTTTGTTGGTAGAGTTGAAAAAGATGTTGCATCCCCGCATCTTTCTGGTGAAGAATTGCATGATGTTGTATCAGAGTACGGTGACATTGTGTTTGGCCTTCAATCAGGTAAGCAAAAGTTTCCTGGTTTTGGTTTGACCCATAATTAGGTAAAGCGAAGTATCTTTTTGGAGCTTCCTTATTGGAAGACCAATATGCTCCGCCATAACCTTGATGTCATACACATAAAAAAGAACGTGTTTGACAACATTTTCAACACCGTCATGGATGTGAAGGGGAAGACAAAGGAAAACATCAAGGTTAGATTGGATATAGCTTTATACTGTAACCGTAAAAATATGGAGTTGGTTTATGATGAGTCACAGGTCACAAAACCAAGAGCAAGCTTTGTGTTAGAGAAAAATGCACAATTTCTAGTCTACATATGGCTTAAGAGTCTGCGTTTTCCGGATGGACATGCATCGAACATATCAAGGCTAGTTAATATAGAGGACTACAGATTGTATGGAATGAAAAGGCATGACTACCACGTGTTTATGCAAACACTCATCCTATTAGCTTTTCGTGATTTGTTGCCAAAGGGAATATGGGATGCACTCATGGAGATCAGTCATTTCCTTAGAGATATATGTTCTAGCAAGTTAAATGTTGAGCACATTGAGAGGCTTTAAACGAATATCGTCGAGATACTATGTAAACTTGAGATGATATTCCCTCCATCATTTTTTGACTCAATGGAGCATCTCCCTATACATCTATCGTTTGAGGCAAAAGCTAGAGGACCGATCTAGTATAGATGGATGTACCCATTCGAAAGGTTAGATATTACAGTTGCAATGTAATTCATATATAAAGTATTTTCTATGTTTTTCTTAATTGAAAATACTTGATTAATTCAATGCAGGTACTTGTTTAATCTCAAGAAAAAGGTTAAGAACAAGGCGTATGTTGAGGCTTTGATATGTGAGGCCTATATTGTTGAGGAGATCTCAACATTTATCTCGTACTATTTCGAACCTCATCTGAGAAACGAGAATCAATCGCATTCCACGACATGATGATAGCGGTGAAGTGCCTTCCAGTGGGAACTTGTCAATATTCTCCAATATTAGACGACCCACACCTAAAAATGCCGTAAGAGGAAGATATTTATCAGAAATAGAGTTCAAACAAGCACACAACTTTGTTCTACTTAACTGTGGTGAGTTGAGACCTTTTATTTAGTAAGTTTATATATATGTAATACTAATTAAACTTTGTTAGTAATATACTGTTAATTATATATTGTAATATCATATACTCATTATCACTTGTAGGCAACATCGACAATATTTGCTCTCCAATAACTCATAACTGACCAAATCCCAAATCTTTCAATTACAAGATGAACAATTTGCCACGTGGTTCAAAACACATGTAAGCACTATCACAAACTCATTCTAACTTGTAAAATTAATGTACGTATGCATGTCATTACAAGATTCTCGTTCATTTATTGTTTATTGATATACATTACATACAAGGTTTATCAAATGGGAAGGAGTGCGCCTAAGTCACTGTCTTCACTAAGCCTGGGGCTTGAAAGAAAAGTTAAGTGCTACAACGGGTATTTTGTCAATGGATATGTTTTCCATACTGAAGAATACGGGCAAGGAAGAAAGATATACAACAATGGTGTTTGTGTTAAGGGATCCACTAGTAGTGAGTTAGAAGTTGAATACTATGGTAGATTAGAAAAGGTTGTCGAACTGCAATATCATAGCGAGCAGAATAGAGTGTTTTTATTCAAATGCTATTGGTATGACACGACTGATAGAGGAATTAGAGTTGATCCACACTATGGTCTAGTCGAAATCAACTCAAAAGCTAGACTCCGCAACAAAAACGATGTCTTTGTTTTCGCAAAGCAGTGTCTACAAGTTTATTACACATACACCCCTTCATTTAGAAAGGATCAATCAAGAGTGGATTGGTTGTCCATTTTAAAAACAAAACCCCAGGGTCGTGTCGAGGTTGTTTAGGATGAGAACGAAGACACAAGTGTGCGAGATGAAGTCTTTCAAATTAGTGAGTTGGTTGAACCATATCGAGTTGCTCATTCGATTGAATTGGAAGAAAATTCAAATTTTCGTGTTTTCGATGATAGTCTAGCAGACAACCAAATGTCGATGAAGAAGATAATATCCATATTGAAGATTGTGATGAAGGTAATGACTATTCAATTGATGACGAAGAAGAAGAAGAAAATTTTGACTAACTATTAAAATGAAGTCCTATGTAAAACCCTTTTTTCATGTGCGATTGACATTTTATCATTTAAGTTTTTGTAGGAAGGTAAGTAGGCAATATAAATAAAACCTTTCTTGTAGAATGCAACAATTACCGACGTCCATACCGACGGATACATGTCCGTCGGCATTTCACAGAGAGTTCGAAAATAATTTCATGAAATGCCACAATCACTAACGTTAATATCGATGGATTCGCTTCCGTCGGCATTTCACAGAGAATTCAAAAATAATTACATGAAATGCCAGAATCACCAACATCGGTACTGACGGATTAACGTCCGTCAACATTTCACAGAGAGTTCGAAAATAATTACTTGAAATGCCACAATCACCGACGTGCTTATCGACAGATTTACTTTTGTCAGTAAGTTGTCGGCATGTCAATGTTACCGATAAAATTACTGATGGACTATGCAAATTCCAAAGGTGGTGCATTAAAGGCATCTTTGACTGCGTCATCTTGCCGACGGACAATAAGAAATATGGAGGGTAATTAAAAATTTGGGTGCGAAATTCAAAAATTAACGACGGATTTTTGACACATCACTGATGGAATAAATTAAAATAATAATTATTTTCATTTTCGTCGATGAATCCATCAGTAAAACTGCCCTATAAGTTCTAGCGACTGCCCCTTAAGTTTATTTTTTTTTCTCCTCCGTTTTTCACCTTAAATTTCGATTTTTTTCCTCTCAATTCTTCAAAGCTTTCACCTACAATCTCTAGCAAGTTTTCTTGTGAATCTTCATCATATTAAAAGATATGTGTATCTTCTATATCATTTTACTTTCAGGGTTTTTTTTTAGTTATTTTTATTTTTGTTATGTTTTTTGTTTTGGTGTATTTTTTGTAATGTAGATAAAGTCTTGAATTCAACACATTATTAAGGTAAGCATATTTCATTCCTATAGTCTATAGTTTTTTTTTTTTTTGAATTTATTGAATATTTCTTATTGTTGTATTGGCATAATTATTATTAGTTAATTTGTTGAATATTTATTGTTAATGTTGAATTTACCTTAGAATTAGTAATTGAATATGTTGGAATAATTATTAATTTTACTATATTATTGCATGATTTGTTTTTAATTGTTTCCATTTATTTTGATTGTTAGTCTAGAGTTTTTTTTGAATTTATTGTTTTTTTGTATTGGCATAATTATTGAATACTTTTTTCAATTGTAATTGTTAATGTTGAATTTATCTTAGTATTAGTAATTGAATATTTTGGAATAATTATTAATTTTACTCTATTATTGCATGATTTATGTTTAATGTTTTCCATTTATTTTAACTGTTAGTCTAGAGTTTTTTTTTTAATTTATTGAATATATTTTATTGTTGTATTGGCATAATTATTGAATAATTTGTTGAATTGTAATTTTTAGTATTGAATTTACTTTAGGATTAGTAATTGAATATGTTGGAATAATTAGTATAGATTGAGTCAATTGGTTATGGCTATTGTTAATATGTGCAGGTTTGTGGATTTGGGTAGTATCCAGTATGGGGAAGGTGCTGTCGAATTTTTTTTTTTAACATTTGAATTTAATTATATAATTATTTGTATAAAATTGTGTAGATGCATAGAATAAAAACCAGAGCTGATCGCTTACGTATGGTCGCAGCTAGTTCGTCTAGTAGCGAGGATGATATTTCCTTAGGTGCCTATCAACAAGAGGCACCTACACCACCTGCGCCATCAATCGATGCTGCCTCTTCCATCGCTAGTTCACAGCACAGAGGCGGCGTGCCTTCATAGCGGAATCAATTTACCCGCAAGTACGAGGCACAATGGAAGAATGACCTTTCAATGTAAGTTTTGTTAAGGTTTTTTTTTTTTTTTTTAAATTACAAAATTTATGAAGTAATCACTATTTCATTAATTTCATTTATTTTCAAGTTCACTAATATTGAGGCTGCCCGAGTAATATCATCGGCATTTAAATCGTCGATGGAGATTCCATAGTTTCAATTGAGTCAGATATCCAAGCATCCTGAATGGATGCCTCAAATCAATGCATGGTTTGATAGATTTGAGGTTGGTGTTAATTTATAATTTTCAGCTTATTTCTAATAAATTATTATTTTTATTTAAAATTAATTATTCATACACATGACATATTCTGCTGGGACAGTGAGGGTAACACTGTTGTGAGGAGGGTGTGGGAAAATTACACGGTAACTAGGTAACATCGAAAACAATACAAGATTTTTTTTAGACACAAATTTATGTTTTGAAATGTAATTTTTGGTTGCGTGAAGTAGGTTGTATGATTTTTGGTACGAAGCATAAAAAAGGACAAAAAAACCGTGAGAGATAGGGGTTTCCAATGTTGGAACGATGTTGCGGTTTGGAGGGATTTCAAACCAATATACATCTCGGAAGATATATGGATGCACTATTTTGAGCACATGATGTCTAAGCGGTTCACATGATGCTCACAGTCTGGTGCTAGCAACCAGAATCTGCCAATTCATGGCTTAGTGACAACGCACACTGGCGGCTCCGTTCCGTTTTATGCACATGCGAAACGGATGGTAAGATTAATTTAAATAAAATATGTCATTAAATTAAGTTGTTGTTAATAAATCTTTTTTCATTATAGGTTACATCTCTTGGATGTGAGCTAACCTCGATGGAGCTATTTGTGGAGACGCACGTGCGAAGTCAAGACTGCCAAAAAGGGGCGCAACAGTTCGTTGACAACCGTGCTCAACATTTCGTGGTATGTTTGTTCAACCATTTTATTTTGTAAGTTATTATGTTTATTGAATTGAATATGATGATTACTTTTTTTTATTTTCAGAAGACCTATAATAATCGGTTGAGGGAGAGATACGGGGATGATATTTTGACCCATCCGGAATTCGATGCGAATTTGTGGATGGAGGTTGGATCGTCAGGTGGACCCGAGAAAAATCAGGTTTACGGGCTCTCCAACACTATGGCTGACAACTTGTTGTCGACTTGTAGTGTTTCAACCGTTGGGAGCTTCCAATCAATATTGAGCTCCCAATTTAAGGAGTTCGTGGCCTTGCAGCAACACACGACTCAGCTCACCGAAAAATACGACCACCTATCAGCGGAGTATGCACAACTCAAAGTGTCTCAAGCACAACAAAGAGCAGAGTCTGAACAACAAAAAGTGGCTTATGAACAGCTTCGCGAAATGGTCATGAAACCACCAGCCTAATCCTTTAACATGTGCGCCTAATCCTTTTTGGCCATGTAACCACCAGCCTCCTCTTCCTATTCCTCCTCCTCCAGCTCCACCTTTATATTAATTTGTAATAAACATTATTTACCTTTAAAATTTCATTTAATATTTTTTTGAAACACATTTAGTTTGTAATGAATATTATTTAACTTTGAACTTTTTTTTTTGATGTTTAATATAAATTATATTTGCATAATTGGTTTTTATTACCATTAATTTATATAATTTTATATTATGTATTCTAAAAAAAGATTTAAAAACAAATTCAGAAAAAAACTATTACAAAGGGTTTTACCGACGGAATAAATCCATCGTCATTTGACAGTAGCTGCCACATTCACCGATGAATTTACAGATGGATATATTCGGTTGGTATTTCATATACTCACCGACAGCTTTACCAACGAAATGAATCCATCGGCATTTGACAGGAGCTGTCACAATTACCGATGAATTTACAAACGGATATATTCGGTCGGTATTTCAAACACTCACCGACAAATTAACTGACGGTGCGTGGCCGTCAGTAAATCACGATATCACCGACGAAATAAAATCCGTCGGTTTATTTGAAGCGGGAAACTTTTTTTTTTCTTGGCGGCAAATTCCGTCTATAAAATTATCGACAAATGGTTTTTTGTGTTTCCGACCGATATAGCGATGGAATGTGGAATTACCGATGAAAGGAAAGCCAATGGACGTATTATATCGGTGAAGACGTCGGTAAATAATTTACCGATGAACTTTTAATCACACATCGACAGAATATTTCCGTCAGTAGAACTGTGAAATCTTGTAGTAAGAAAACTCAACGTGGAAGGATCCTTCCAGTCATAGAGCGCTCATATGTGTATTGTGCTTGCAAGCTCAAGATTTTTATATATAGACTTTTCACTACATGATTGAACCAGGATCAATTGAATAGGCTTTGATAAAGACTTGACTTTTGACGTGTGTTTCATGAGAAGAATAGCAGATTTGATAGATTGCAACATCCACTAACCTTCTTTTTCCACAACAGATCCCACAGCTTTAATTAGCTTTAATAATTCGACAAATAATTGATGCGTGTGCCGAACCTGGTAACAATACGTGGTTGGTGAAGTCGTCAACAGCAGTTATTTACCATGATCGAGACGTGATTCAGTGGTAATCACCACGAATGTGAACCCCCCTTCAACTCAAAACAATATCTAATGTTTACTGAAGTAATGATTGCCATTGCTGGATTCTACGTATCCCTACAATCTTTGTCATACACTAACTTTCTAACCATTGCCTGGTTGTGTGGTGTAATTTTTTGAACAATTTGAGAATTTTTGTAGACTCACTTAAATTAAGATTTTTTTTTTTTAATCTAGAAATGTTTCGGAGAAAACATTTTAATACCAGATCTGCATCTTACAGTGCAAATATATAGCTTGATATTATACAAAATTGTTGGAAAAACATGCAAAAAAATTGAAATAACTATTGCATTTTTTATGGAATTTTTTAATTTTTTTAAAAAATATATAATATTATATTATTATATTAATAAATATAAATTGGGTTGGACCCAACACAACCAGGTTTGGCCAATACTGGTCCAGCTCGACTTAGTCGGGTTGGGATGCTTGGCGGCCCAACAAACCCTTTTCTCTCTTTTTTTTAGATGGGCTAGACTTGCTAGATCGAAATAGGTCCAGCCCCCACCACCACCAATTAATTATTTTGCAAAATTGTTCATATGTTCAGGATGCAACCAAAATGGTTGCAGGTTGCTGGGATAAGATAGGGATGGGGATGGAAGGAGGAGAAGCTCACCTGGCGTAGGAGTTTTAGTAGTGATTAATGTTGTGTTTGTTTCCAGGAAAACCAATTCCTAGAATTCATTTTCCTTAGTTTCCCACGTTAGGCACCAATATGGAAAACTAGTCAACGGAAACTTAATTCCGGTCAAAACAGAAAACGGAGTCTTAGTAGAGGAAAGTGTTTTCCTTTTGATAAACAAAGGAAAACACTTTCCTTTCTTTCTCATTACACACATTTTTCTTAAAAAAATCTCATCACGGTCTCTCTCTTTTCTTCGTAAACAATTGTGAAGCAGGAACAAGTGCATCATTTCTCTGGAAAAATTGAAGCTCTTATTTCAGGTATTTATTTGAACAACTGTTCAAATGTTATTTGAACACCGAACAACAAAAAACTGGAAATGGGCGCACCTGTTTCTGGCGATTGAAGAAGGCTGCAACGCTGGTGTGGCTACTTTGATTCTGCTGCTTTCCACTCTTTCCCCAGGTATGCCCGCTTTAACGTTTTTGATTTCTCAGTTCTTGAGATGAAGGACTTCTGTTTCTCGTTTCCAGATGAAGGCCAGCAGACAATGGTGATGCTGGTTGTCAATAATCTTTGGTTCAGTGGCGTTTTCTTTGTTTTTTTTTTTGCAGGGACGAAGACAATGGCAGGGCTGATCTGTGACTCTCCTCTACCTTTCTCTCCTTCTCTCTATTTTTTCTTTTTAGGTTTTTATGCTATGTTTTTGTGCTGTGAATTGCTCTGTTTTTGGGTTGGTTTTTTTCAGCTTTGTTTTCTTGTTCTTCACCCCCTTTTCTGGGTTCATTTCTTCCTCCTTTTATAGAGACCCAACCGCTAACCAGTCCTGCCTTTGCAGGACTGTTATCTTCCATGATTCGATCAAATCCGTTGCAGATTTTCAGCCTGTTGAATCAGGATGGAGAAGACGAACACGACTGTTTCACCAGCAACGACGACGTTTTGGCAACACTGGATTCCCAGTATCAACGGCACCGTTTCGGCAACAATGGCATTTTCATTTTGACCCTTGAACTTTGGAATTGTAACCGTTGGATCTCAATTAAATAAAAAATTCCTTTTAATTTTGCCCTTTTTTTGGATAAATTTCAATTAAATCCCTCAATTGGTGCACTGTTTACAAAACAGTCCTTAATTCCTGGATTATTCAATTTGGTCCTTAATTAATTCTTTCAATTTTGCCCTTTTTGGATAAATTTCAATTGAGTCCCTGAATTTATTTAATTAATTAAATCAAAGTTTAATTAAGTCCACAAACTTATTAATTCTTCTAATTTCATCAATTAAACTAATCCAAATTTTAAGTAAATTTCCAAACTTATTAATTCTTCAATTTCTGACCAATTTATTCTCAAATATTATAATTTTATCCCTAAACTTCAAGATTTGTTGTCTTAACCCAATTGTCAACTATATTTAATTTTTATAATTTGTTCAAAAATTGACTTTTTAGATTTCATTTTTTTTATTGTAAGTGATTAAATATTTATATTAAATATTTTATATATATTAGATAAACCTGAAAAAAATTAATTCATTAATAAATTATTTTTCAGTTCATTTTCCATAACACAAACAAAGACTGGAAAGTGTTTTCCAGTTCATTTTCCATAACACTGCCAAACATCGGAAAATACTTTCCCAGAATTCACTTTCCCTGGAATTCACTTTCCAAAAGGAAACAACTTTCCTGCAAACAAATGGAGCTTAAGAAGTTGTGCTGGTGGAATATGAGGTGTTAGTGGAAGAAATAGTGACCATCAGCTGTGGGAGGAAGAAAAAGAAGCTTTTAAAGGAGAGAGAGAAGAGCTCCACGTGGCTATTTTGTCACTAGCGAGCTAGGTTGGTTAAGAAGATTGGTTGGCTCTTGGTCATGACAATGATAAGGTGGAAGTGGTTGGAGAGGTGGTAAAGAGAGGACTGTTGGCTGGGAGGAATAAAACCGGGTGGGGGGGCTAATTTTTTTCCAAGTTTGGACTTGAATTTCTTTATGCTAAGGCTATATGAAATCCACCTCTATTTATATAGAGTGGAAAAGGGACATGTTGTCTTTTATGGTGCCAAATCTTGGTTTTTGATTCGGCCCCGAAGGATCCTAATTGATGGTTCAAAGTAGTCACCATGAATTGTCAAATTTGCCGGTTGAAGGCTACCTAAGTTGGTTTTTTATGTTAGCAACATGGCCATTGTGATGTCAATCAGCCAGAAAGGACCATATTGGGGTGTAGAGAAATATGAGGCGATCATTTTCATGTAAGTTTTGTCAAATTTGGTGGAGAGTAGATGTATTAAATGCTCCTGCAAAATAGCTCCCTAAGTAGTCTTTACAAAGAAAAATTTAAAAAGAAGATGAACAATAATCAAAATGATGTCATTTTGTTATTGTTCAATTTAGTCATTTGATTTATGATTTCTTTCAATTACACCTCTAATTGGCTTTAAAGTTTCAATTCTATGCAATTTCATCCCTGAAAGACTTCAATATCAGCCTTGAATTTCAACGCCCTTTTCACATTAATTAGTCATTGGTTTTTTATTTATACAAATTGACCCTTAATTGCCTATACACCTTTTAATTTTCTTCAATTTCACCCATGATTTCAAACAATTGGGTCCATAGAGTTTGTAACCTTTTGCATATTGGTCCTTAGCTGTGAGTTTTTCCAATTTAACCCCTGATTGACCCTAAAACTTTGATTTTCCTGTAATTTTACTTTTGATTTCAATCAATTGTCTTGATAAAAATTAGATTTGGTTTCCTAAAATTTCAATTTTCTTAATTAAGCCCAAGTTGGGCTCTCAAACTTTATTTTCACCAATTAAACCCCCCTAATAAAATGAATTGAATCCATTTAAATTTAAATTAAATCCTTGTACTTAATTAGATCCTTCAATTGGACCTAAATTAATTATTAAACATAATTAAACTTTAATTTGACTCATGATTAAATCAAATTGACCTATTAAAAATCTAATTATATTCTTAGGCTTAATTTAACATTGAATCTGCGTTGTCTCTCCAATTTTTGACAAAATAGGATACAATTAGTCTTTAAAATTGCAACTTGATTTTTTCTACATTTGAAATCCTTCCTTAGTTAGCTTTTCCCACATTGCCAATCTCCTTGCTATTATTATTATTATTTTTATTTCTATTTTGAAAGAAAAAAATGTGAATTTGGGGAATAACCCAAAAATAGGTTATGACATCGGGGAGGCCTATTTCTAGGAGAAACTTTGCCAAAATTTCTTTGAAGTAGGGACAATAAATGAATGATGTACAATTTATTCTTATGAATGAATTGCTTGTGAATGAAATAATTAAGAATGTCTAGGAAAATTAAAATAGAAAAATACATGTTAAGAGAACATGAATGTGTATCTGAAATGAATCATAGGTGGGAATCCATAATTATGCATAATGAGTTAGAATAACATGAGTATTTGGTTAGAATAAACTTAATAATTGAGAAGCCAAAAGAGCATACACATGTTTGTGAAACAAAAAGTGATATAAATTAAATGTATTGTAAAATGGAACAATGATGTGAACCAAAGGTGGATGTTTAATGAAATATACTATTGGTTGAAGATGGTTATAAGATTCATATGATTGTACGAATTAAGTGTGTTCCAAGGAACAAGTTGTAATGTTAATCAAATGTGTTGTGAATTGCTATGATATCATGTGATAGTTAAATGGATATAATAATGGAATAAAACCTCATCAAAAGGTTAATGGAAGTGTCTTAAATTAGAATCCGACATAGATTGATGTATTTACAAAAAAAGATAGTGAAATTGGTTGTGATTGCATCATTGACAAATGTTAGTAACATTGATGATGTAGTTATTCATTATAAGTTTTGTGATTTTGTATATTTTACAAGTAATTATTCTAAGAGATCGTAGCTCCTCATGAAGCATTATTGAACTACTTAGTTTTCTATATAGAATAAGTCCTTGACATTTAATGTTTGTAAATAAATTTTGTATGACTAAATTGAAAAGTGATATACTCATACAAAAATATAAATAGAGATATTTGTGTATCAATTTATTTTTTAATTAAATTGTCCATGTTGAATTAAATTGTTAGATGTTCAATTTATGGTTGTATAGAAAAACAATTATCCAAAATTTCACATACAAGACAATTAGAAAGATGAAAATTGTACAAAAACCTCAAGGTATTAAACAGTTGTTGTCAAGGATAAATCTTTTATTCTTAAAAGCTTTATTACTCCTCTCTTTTTAATTAGGATATTTGCAATATATTTTTCAAAATTCTAACATCATCACCTTATTTAGATGTATTTCTAAACAAGGTTTTTGAACCAAAGTCTCAACAAAATGAACTTAAGCTTTAGATTTGGGAGATCAAAGCATAAAAAGAGAAGAAAAACACTAAAAATATAATGAAGATGAAGAAGATGTTAATACACCGCTCACAGTTCTTGAATCAACAAAATCAAGATTTGTATTAGTCTCTGCATTTATTCATTATCAACATATGGCTTACATAGCCATTGACAAAAGCTTTACGTTGTGCATGCATTATGCATGTTGACAGCTAAGGAATAACCGAATTGCAAGAGAATAACTGCCACCTGTAATAATAGGATGTAAGGCAACAAAATTACCAGAAAAGTGAGCGGGAAAGTAAGTAATGAAAGAAACAAACAAACTACACTATTAATTCCTTTAACAGTCCATCAATCCCTCCCTTAAACTGTTATTCAGTTTATGTTTGGAATTTCAGACAAACCCAACAATCTTCGAAGCTTTAAGAACACCTCTAACCCAAGAGGTTTTATCATAATGCCAGCTATCTGATCTTGAGTTTTACAATAACTCAAGTTAATCACATTCTCTTTCACCATTTCACAAAGGAAATGAAACTTGATATTAATATGCTTGCTTCTGCCGTGGAGAGCAGGATTCTTGGAAAGTTTTATGCTGGAACTATTATCTCACAAGATTGTAGTGTATTCCTTCTGTTCATAGCCGAGCTGCTCCAAGACTCTTCTTAGCCAAACACATTGATAGGCACATGAGGCAACAACGATGTACTCAGCATCGGTTGTTGATAAACTAACAATAAGCTGTTTCTTAGACGACCATGATACTACTCCAGAGCTGATTATAAACACACATTCTATAGTACTCTTGCGATCATCTATATCTCCAGAAAAGTCGCTATCTAAGTAGGCTATGAGTTGCTTGCACCTTCCTTTCTTGTAGAAGATGCCCAAGTTCATTGTTCCCATCAGATATCTGAGTAGCCTTTTTGCTGCTAACTAGTGTTGCTTCGTTGGGTATGACATGAACCTGCTAATAAGACTCACACCATACATTAAATCAGTTCTGGTTATAGTTAAGTACATAAGGCTGCCAACCACCTGTTTGAACATACTTGTATCAACCTTGGTTCCCTCCTCATCCTTTGACCAGTTGTAGCCTGGAACTATAGGATTCTTCACTGAGTTGCATCTATTCATGCCAAATCATTTTAAGATTTCTTGAGCATACCTGCTTTGACATAAATAAATCCCTTTAGGATTTTGTATCACCTCAATTCCTAAAAAATACTTTATTTTTTCCAAGTCTGACATGTCAAATTCCAGCATCATGAGCTTCTTGAACTCTTCACACATGTTCCTGTCATTCCCAGTAAATATCAAATCATCAACATACATACTGACAATTAACACCTTTCCTCCTTCTTCTAGTTTAGTGAACAAGGTGTGCTCACAGTAACACTTTTTGAAGCCTTCGTGGACGAAGTAAGCCTCAATTTTGCTATACCAAGCTCGTGGAGCCTGTTTGAGGCCATATAACGCCTTGTTCATTTATAAACCTTGTGTTCCTCACCCTTTTTCTCATATCCTTGGGGTTGTTGGGAAAAGACTTCTTCATTGAGTTCACCATGCAGAAATGTGTTTTTCACTTCTAGTTGAAAGATACTCCATCCTTCTTGAGCTGTTAAAGCAATTATCAAACGTATGGTATCTAATCTTGCAACTGGAGCATACACCTCTGTGTAGTCAATTCCATACTATTGTGCATATCCCTTTGCCACAAGTCTAGCCTTGCATTTATCTATCTCACCACTTTCATTGAGTTTGGTTTTAAATATCCATATAACCCTAATGATGTTTACTCCTTCGGGTAGGGTAGTCAGAACAGATGTTTATTGCGTTCAATAGCCTCAATATCTATATTCATAGCATCTCTCCATTTCTTGCTCTTCATGGCTTCCTCAAATGTGGATGGATCATCTTCTGTAAGAATAATCATAGCATTTAAGTCCTCTTTTTCTAATAGATTCTCTCCAGTTTCATAGTCTTGCATCCAGGGTGTAATTCGCCTTACCCTCCCTGAAACTGAAGGATTCACTTCATGTGTCACACTAGAATGTGCATAAGTGCCACTTGGACCTGCATCATTCATGCCCTTGAAGTTGGCCTCTTCATTCTCGTTGGCATCTGTTCCAAGTTCCCCATTTGAACTTGCTCCTTCATTCTCACTGTCCTCTATTCTTAGCTTTTGTGCATTCTGAGCTTCATCAGTTTCTTCTTTAGGATCACCCCATTCTAGTACATCTGAGGTTATTTCTTCACTGCTCATGTCCCAATTCCAGCCTTTATTTTCTTCAAAAACAACATCCTTGCTGACAATTATTTTCTTAGAAACTGGATCAAATAATCTGTAAGCTTTTGATTCACCACTCACTCCCAACAAAACACACCGTATGCTTTTATCATCCAACTTAATTCTTCTCTGGTATGGTACATGTACATGAGCCAAACACCAAAAGACCCTGAAATACTCCATAGTAGGCTTCAAACCACTCCATGCTTTCTCTGGAGTAGAGTGCTGGATGGCTAAAGTTGGACTCCTATTGAGCACATGCACATACCACCTTATAGCTTCTGGCTAGAAAGTTTTTGGAACCTGTTTATCTGTAAGAATGCACCACACTAAATTCATCACAGTCCTGTTCTTTCTTTCGATGACTCCATTCTACTAAGGAGTATAGGTCGTGGTTAATTATTTGGTGATGCCATTTTCTTTGCAAAATTCCTCAAACTCATTTAAGTTAAACTCACAACCTCTATCAGTCTTTAAACATTTGAGGTAGGCTCCTGTTTCCATTTCAACACATGCCTTGTATCTTTTAAACATGGTAAAGGCTTCTGATTTTTCATGCAAGAAGTAGATCCACGTCTTTCGACTAAAATCATCAACAAAGCTTAAAAAATACCTCTTCTTGTTGTTTGATGCTGAATTTATGGGGCCACATATATTGCATGCACCAATTCCAGCTTCTGTGATGCCCTCCATAGGCTCCTTTTAGGAATAGATCCTCTGTGTTGTTTGCTAGTTAGATATGTTGTGCAAACTTGTTCACAGGCTGCTGGTGAAGGCAGACCAGAAGGCAAACTGTTGACCATCCTTTTGGTTTGAAGGGTTCTCAACCCTTTAAAGCTCACATGGCCAAATCTACAATGCTATAGGTAACTTTCATCCTCTATCACAACTTGAAGACAAGTAGTAGCTTTAGGAATCATTGTTGCGAGCACATCAAACATCATGGTTGTACTCATTTCAGATTGAATGGTTAAGCCCTTAGTAGGATGGAAAACTTTACACTTCCCATGCTGAATCAAAATAGTTACTCCTTTGTCTTGAAGTTCCCCCATGCTTAACAAGTTGTTTTTCAACTTAGGAATGTAATAGAGTTTAGAGATTACTTGAGTAATTCCATTTACTTTCATTTGTGCATTTCCCTTCCCCATAATTGCCATCTTTGAGTTGTTGCCTAGCTTTACTGTGTGTCTGAATTGATCATCCAGTTCTGAGAACCATTATTTGTTCCCACTCATGTGATTGCTACATCCTGAATCAAGAAACCAGATCTCTTTTCTTTCCTCATGGTTAAGCTCTTCATAAGCCATTAATAGTAATTCTTCTCCTTCATCTGTTTCTGCGTAATTAACTCCTTTCTCCCAAGTAGGACACTCATATTGGAAGTGTCCTAATCTGTGACACTTGAAGCATTCTATAGTAGCCTCATTAAATTGTAGTCTATCACGTCCTCTTCCTCTTCCTCTTCCTTTAAACACTCCTCGACCTCTTCCTCAACCAATTTTTTCTTCGTAAGTAATCTTGAGAGCCTTCTCTTCTCCTCATTGACCATTCATTCTTTGTTAATGAACCAGTAGAATGCTTTACAGCTCATCAATGGTTAATGTATTTAAGTCATTTGAATCTTCGATGGAACAAACCACATAATCAAATTTTAAGGTCATGGACCTCATAACTTTTTCGTTGATTATGGTTTGGCTCATCGTATCACCATGAGTCTTCATTTTATTAGCTATAGTGAGAGTGCGACCAAAGTAATTGTTAACTGTTTCTCCCCCCTTCATGTGCAAAGTCCCAAAATCCCTCCTAAGTGCTTGTAGCTGTGCTCTTTCACCATAGTAGAGCCTTGGTACTTCTGTTTCATGGAGTCCCAAATTCCTTTTGAAATGTCTCTATTTAGTATGGTTTCCATGACATTTCGATCTATGGCTTGAAAAAGGTAACTCTTCACCTTTAGGTCCTTTAGCTTCTGCCCCTCAATCAGTTTGCGTTGTACTTCTATTTGGTCCTCACTCAGTTTGTGTTGTCCTTCTGTTGCTCCTGCCATAGACATAGATCCTGGCTCAGTCCTCTATGTCACCTCCATTGACATCCCATTCTCTATGAGATCCCAGTATTCTTTGGAGCGGAGAAAGTTCTCCATCAACATCGCCCAATGATTATAATGTCCATCAAATTTAGGAATGGCTACCTACACGAAATTGCTATTGTTGTTATCCATAGTTCTGTTGATTCTATTAGAGAAAGAAGAGAAGTTGAATTTTTCTTTTGTTCCTCACACACACACTCACTCTCAGGTCTCCTATGATGCGGCTTTGATACCAATTGTTAATAGTTCTTGAATCAACAAAATCAAGATTTGTATTACTCTCTGCATTTATTCATTATCAACATATGGCTTATATAGCCATTGACAGAAGCTTTACGCTATCCATGCATTATGCATGTTGACAGCTAAGGAATAACCAAATTGCAACAGAATAACTGCCACTGTAATAATATGATGTATGGCAACATAATTACCAAAAAAGTAAGCGGGAAAGTAAGTAATGAAAGAAACAAACAAACTACAATGTTCTTTAATAGTCCATCAGAAGAGAGTGTAAAAATCTAGAAAAAATACATATTGAACTCATCCTTCACCCTCCCTTTTAGATTGGAAACCGTACCTGTAATCCATCTGTTACAGAAAGTTTTCCTGGTCAGTTGCTAATTGACACTCTTTCTTCAATGCTAATTATTATTGCGAATCTACTCCTTCTATTCTCTAGATTCTGTAATACAGCTAATACACTTACTTTGTCTCAATCTATTCGTGATGGAGGGACCAGAACCTTAGTTTCGAAAGATGGAAGTTTTGAGCTTGGTTTCTTCAGTCCTGGAAGTTCCAGGAACCGTTATGTCGGAATATGGTACAAGAACATCCCAGTTAGAACTGTTGTTTGGGTTGCAAACAGAAACAACCCAATCAATGATTCCTCTGGCTTCTTGATGTTAGACAACACAGGAAATTTTGTACTTGTCAGCAACAACAATAGTACTGTTGTTTGGTCATCAAACTCAAAGAAAGCAGCGCAGAGTGCAATGGGAGAACTCCTGGATTCTGGGAATCTGGTCCTAAGAGATGAGAAAGATGCCAATTCTGGAAGCTATTTGTGGCAGAGTTTTGATTATCCATCTGATACATTGCTTCCAGGAATGAAGCTTGGATGGGACTTACGGATTGGACTTGATCGGCGGCTATCAGCATGGAAGAGCCCTGATGATCCATCTTCTGGAGATTTTACATGGGGAACACAACTACAGGGTAATCCCGAGTTACTTATGTGGAAGGGATCCAAGAAGTACTATAGAAGCGGGCCATGGAATGGTATCGGGTTCAGTGGTGAGGCGGCGTTAAGGATTAATCCACTTGTATATTTTGATTTTGTCGACGACGGAGAGGAGGTTTATTACACATACAACCTCAAAAATAAATCTTTAATCACGAGGATAGTTATGAACCAAAGTACCTATTTTCGGCAGCGATACTCCTGGAATGAAATCAATCAGACATGGGTACTCTATTCAAATGTGCCGAGAGATTACTGTGACACTTACAATCTTTGTGGTGCCTATGGAAATTGCATCTTTAGCCAGTCGCCAGTTTGTGAATGTTTAGAAAAATTCAAGCCTAAATCACCTGACAGTTGGAATTCAATGGACTGGACTCAAGGGTGTGTACGAAATAAGCCACTAGATTGCCAGAAGGGAGATGGATTCGTTAAATATGTTGGTTTGAAATTGCCAGATGCTACAAATTCTTGGGTAAACAAAACTATGAATCTCAAGGAATGCAGGTCAGAATGTTTGCAAAACTGTTCATGTATGGCATATACAGCTACAAATATTAAAGAACGCAGTGGCTGTGCTATTTGGTTTGGCGATCTGATAGATATTAAACAGTTTCCAGCTGCGGGGCAGGAAATATACATTCGCATGAATGCTTCAGAATCAAGTGAGTGCTTATCCTTAGTCTTAGTTAATCCATGAGCATCTATATTATATTTAATCATCATTTTGCAGCTTCTCTGGTTTCTTAGCTGTATTGTAACTATATTTCTTTCTCTCTGTCTCTTTCTTATCGACCATGTAGAGGCTAAAGCCCCATCTAAGATAAAGATGGCAGTAGGAAGTGCACTATCTATTTTCGTGGCCTGCGGGATTCTTTTGGTCGCCTATTACATCTTCAAAAGAAAGGCAAAACTCATAGGTAAAGTTACTTTGAATGCTTTCAGTAAATGAGCATTTTGTTTTTTGCGAGTATAATAGAAAGGAACAGCTTTTTAACTGGCTTTGAGCTTATCGTTGGTTAGACTTTAGAGAAGCCGAGAAGGTTCAATGGATTTACAATGAGAACAACTGAAATAACTACATGATTAGATAGTAGCCTCAGTTTTGTAATCATTGTCGCAACGTTCAGGAAACTTACTGAGTGAAGTTCAGTGTTGCCTCAGTTTTGTAATCATTGTCTTAACAGCTATCTTTGATCTGAACAATCAAAATCTGAGCTCATTATTCATTTCTCCTCGTTTATCATGTACGTGATTCCCATTTTCTACTGTCTGAGAAAACAGGAGGCAACAGAGAAGAAAATGACCAGATAGATAGTGGACCAAAGGAAGACTTGGAGCTACCCCTATTCCAGTTCACTACAATAGCCAATGCCACCAACGGCTTTTCATTCAACAACAAGATAGGAGAAGGTGGTTTTGGACCTGTGTACAAGGTAAATTTCTCAAAATGACTATATTAACTTCTAGTGCCCAGTTTTATTGAGATAAGTATTTTGGGATGCCATTTTCTAGGGTACTCTAGAAGATGGCCAAGAAATAGCAGCAAAAACGCTATCAAGGAGTTCTGGACAAGGAATAAATGAGTTCAAAAATGAAGTTATACTGATTACAAAGCTTCAGCACCGAAATCTTGTAAAACTTCTTGGCTGTTGCATTCAAGGAGAAGAGAAAATTCTGGTTTACGAATACATGCCCAACAAAAGCCTCGATTCCTTCATTTTCGGTACTTTTCGAAACCAGACAAGCTTTGTTGTCCTATCGTTACGTACGTCTTTGATTTTAATACAATCAACCTTGTTTCTAAGTGTTTAAGTGGCATGTTGCACTAACAAACACTTGACAGATCAAACAAGAGGCAAACTGTTAGACTGGTCCAAGCGTTTCAGCATTATATGTGGTATTGCTAGGGGACTTCTGTATCTTCATCAAGATTCCAGATTGAGGATTGTACACAGGGATCTTAAAGCAAGTAACGTTTTACTTGATAAGGATATGAACCCAAAAATCTCTGATTTTGGTTTGGCCAGAATGTTTGGTGGAGACCAGACGGAAGGAAGCACAACCAGAATTGTTGGGACCTAGTAAGCACTTACCAATTACATGCCATACTTTATTATTTTTATTTTATATTTTGTTAACAAAGCACATAATTTGTTTGCTGTAGAGTCAAACATAAGAAATCTGTTAATGAGCCAGATGCAATACTAGTGTACTTACATTTATGTGTTTGTGTTTAAATGACATTCGGCAGTGGTTATATGGCTCCTGAATATGCTACTGATGGGCTCTTCTCAGTGAAGTCTGATGTTTTTAGCTTTGGAATCTTAATGCTTGAGATAATAAGTGGAAAGAAGAGTAGAGGATTTTATCATCCAGACCATAGCCTAAGCTTTATTGGACATGTAAGTGTCAAGGTTTCAATTTCTTACTTGCGTGTGCTGAACAGGTGGATGACGGGAAGTTCCTTTTCATTTCTAGGCATGGAGATTGTGGAAAGATGGAAAACCTTTGGACTTAATTGAGGCGTTTCCAGGAGAGTCATGCAACTTATCAGAAGTGATCATGAGATGCATAAACATTAGTCTCTTGTGTGTGCAGCAGCATCCTGATGATAGGCCAAGCATGGCCACTGTGGTTTGGATGCTAGGAGGTGAGAATACACTGCCTCAGCCAAAGGAACCTGGCTTTTTTAAGGGTAGCGGTCCGTTCGGATCATCTTCTTCATCAAGCAATATTGAATCATATTCGAACAATCAATTTACTGCCTCACTCTTGTATCCTCGGTAGTTGATTGTGCACAAGTTTTTGAGTTTTTGTATCTTCAGTTCCTCCACTCGCAGAAGTCATTAAACCTATTTAAAGGTATATTGAGTTTTCAGGTTGATGTTAGAATTATGAGATTTTGCCTTTAGAAAGATAGAATTAAGATCAGTTTTTCATATTTGAATTCTGTAACAGTTTATCTCCTTCAGGATTTGCAGCAGAAACATTCTGCTTAGTCTAGGATTTAAATTCCAATAATCTCTCAAGTTTGTTGAGAGTTCTAATGCATTTCAAGTTCTATGTAAGCCTATATATAGGCATTTGAAGTTAATGAAAACTATTGATCTTTCTACTCAACTCTGCCATCTTAAATCTGTTTCTTTTTCTTTACGTAAACTGTATTGTTTAAGTTTAATTCATTTCCATCAGTGGTATCAGAGCAAATAGATCCTACGGGCTGTGGGGCAAACAATTTTTTCTTTCTTTTGAGTGATAACAATAAGAGAAGGTGAGGCAAACACAGAGAGGGTGAGCGAAACACTTGAGAGTTATTTTCTTTCTGTTTTTTTTGTCAATGTCTTCTTCAAACAATATTGTATCTGCAATTCCAATGTTTAGTGGAGAACTCTATCATATTTGGGCTGTCAAAATGAGATTTTATCTAAGATCTCATGGCTTATGGAATGTTGTGGCAACCGATTCTGATCCTCCACCATTGAATGCAAATCCTACAATTGCTCAAATGAAAGCACATGAAGAAGAAAAACTCAAGAAGGACAAAGCCATTACCTGTCTTCATTCTGGTCTTGCAGATCATATTTTCACAAAAATTATGAATCTGGAAACACCAAAACAGGTATGGGATAAGCTTCAAGTTGAATTTGAAGGCAGCAGCAGAGTCAAAGCAGTTAAACTTCTTGCATTTAAGAGGGAATTTGAGTTGATGAAGATGAAAGACAATGAATCTGTCAAAGATTATTCTGGCAGATTAATGGATGTTGTAAATCAAATGAGGCTTCTTGGAAACACATTTGAAGATCATAAGGTAGTAGAAAAACTTATGATGTCTGTTCCTCAAAAGTTTGAAGCTAAAATCTCAGCAATAGAAGAATCTTGCGATCTGCAAAGTCTGACTATTGCTGAGTTAATTAGCAAACTTCATATTCAGGAGCAAAGAGTTCATATGAGAGATGATGAGGCAGTTGAAGGGGCTTTCCAAGCAAACAACAGGGAAAGGAGTGCTGGTAATCTACCAAGAAACAAACCTGTCAAGTATGCTAAAAGGAAATCAAGTATACCTTCAAAAAGACAGACTTTCTCACCATGTTCTTATTGCAGAAGAACTAACCATACTGAGAAAGATTGCTGGTTTAAGGGGAAACCTTCTCTTCAATGTTTATTCTGTAATAATCTCGGTCACAGTGAGAAATATTGCAGAATCAAGAAGAAGCAACCTCAGCAACAAATACAACAACAAGCAAATGTTTCTGAAGAAAGCAAAGATGAGGAGGAGCATTTGTTTATGGCAACACAAGCTAGCAATACCTCTGAACTGAATACATGGCTTATAGACAGTGGCTGCACAAGTCACATGTCCAAATTTCTGTCAATTTTCTCCTCTATTGACAGATCAGTTCAACCGAAGATTAAGCTGGGAAATGGAGATATTGTGCAAGCTAAGGGGAAAGGAACTGTTGCAGTCAGCACAAATAGAGGTATTAAAACCATCACAAATGTTCTTTACATTCCTGAACTAGATCAGAATCTCCTTAGTGTTGCACAAATGCTCAAGAATGGTTATGAAGTCTCTTTTAAAGAGAAATTTTGCTTTATCACTGATACACATAATTCAGAGATAGCAAAAATCAAAATGGATGGTAATAGCTTCTATTTGAAGCTTGATGCTGTTAATGGACATGTGTTTAGTGCAAAGATTGATGAAAGCATTCTTTGGCACAAAAGATTCGGTCATTACAATCTTAATTCATTAAAGTTGTGTATGATACTGGAATGGTAGAAAACATGTCTGCAATACATGTTACTGCTCATACATGTGGAAGTTGTGAACTGGGAAAGCAGCATCGACAACCATTTCCTAAAGGTATATCCAAAAGGGCAACACACATGCTGGAGCTGGTTCACTCAGACATATGTGGACCTATGAGCACAGCTTCTTTGAATAATAATGTGTATTTTATATTATTCATTGATGACTACAGCAGAATGACTTGGGTTTATTTTCTGAAAAACAAGTCACAAGCTTTATCTATGTTCAAAAACTTCAAAAGCATGGCTGAAACTCAAAGTGGTCAGAAGATCAAAGTGTTGAGAACTGATAATGGTGGAGAGTATATTTCGAAGGAGTTTAATGCCTTTTGTTCAGAAGCTGGAATTGTGCACCAGCTGACGACTCCTTACTCTCCACAGCAGAATGGAGTTTCTGAAAGGAAGAATAGAACAGTGATGGAGATGTCCAGATGTATATTGTTTGAAAAGAAGTTGCCAAGGTTTCTATGGGCTGAAGCAGTAAATACTTCAGTATACTTGCTTAATAGACTTCCAACCAAGTCTGTTCAAAACAAAACACCATTGGAGGCATGGTCTGGAGTCCGGCCTACTGCCAAACATTTAAAAGTGTTTGGATCATTGTGCTATTTTCATGTTCCATCTGCCAAAAGAGGAAAACTATGCTAGAGCAGAAAAAGGGATTCTTGTGGGATATGCAACAGAATCAAAAGGTTACAGAGTTTTCAATCTGAATTCAGCCAAAATTCAGGTCAGCAGAGATGTGCAATTTGATGAAAATGCCTGCTGGAATTGGGACTTAAAAGAAGTTCAACAGACTATCACAGCTGACCTTGAATCACCAGTACAAAGTATTGATGATGAAGATCAACAAGCCATTGAAGCAACTTCAGATACAACAGTACTTAAGGTTAGACAATGTCTGATGTGTATGAAAGATGTAACCTTGTACATGCTGAGCCTACAAATTACTCTGAAGCTGCAGGAGATCCAGCTTGGATTGAAGCAATGAAATCAGAAATTGATTCCATTGAAAGAAATGGGACTTGGAGATTGACTGAAATTCCTGGAGATAAAAAGGCAATTGGAGTGAAGTGGGTTTTCAGAACCAAATTCAATCCAGATGGTTCAATCTTCAAACACAAGGCTAGATTGGTTGTTAAAGGTTTTGCTCAAGTTGCTGGAGTGGATTATGGAGATACTTTCGCACCAGTAGCTAGGCATGACACTATAAGACTCCTACTTGCTCTTGCGGGACAAAAAGGATGGAAAGTTTATCATTTAGATGTGAAGTCTGCTTTTCTAAATGGAATACTACTTGAGGAAATTTATGTTCAGCAACCAGAAGGCTTTGTTGTTGCTGGTGATGAACACAAAGTTTACAAGCTACACAAAGCTCTTTATGGTTTGAAACAAGCACCAAGGGCTTGGTACAGCAGGATTGATACTCATTTGATTCAACTAGGATTCAAAAGAAGTGAAAATGAAGCTACCCTATATCTGAAACAAGATGAAGATGGTTTGCAGCTGGTGATATCACTCTATGTAGATGACATGCTAGTTACTGGAAGCAATGCAAAGTTGCTGGAAGAGTTCAAAACTGAAATGCAAGATGTTTTTGAAATGTCTGATCTTGGCATTATGAACTACTTTCTTGGAATGGAAATACATCAATGTAGTTCGGGTATTTTTGTTTCACAAAGGAAGTACTGTTGATATACTCAAGAAGTTCAAGCTTGAGTCATGCAAAGAAGTAGCAACTCCTTTAGCACAAAATGAGAAAGTTTCAAAGAATGATGGTGAGAAACTTGAAGATCCCTCTGGATTTAGAAGCCTAGTGGGCAGTTTGCTATACTTGACAGCAACTAGACCTGACTTAATGTTTCCAGCTGGTTTGCTGTCAAGGTTTATGAGCTCACCTAGCAACATTCACATGGGAATTGCTAAAAGAGTGTTGAAGTACATCAGAGGAACAACTGATCTTGGCATCTGGTACTTGAAGACAGGAGGAGTAAATCTGATTGGTTATGCAGACAGTGACTGGGCAGGGAGTGTTGATGACATGAAGAGCACCTCTGGATATGTTTTTAATATTGGTTCAGGTGCAATCTGTTGGAATGCAAAGAAGCAGGAGGTGGTGGCACAATCAACAGCTGAAGCAGAGTATATCTCCATGGCAGCTGCTGCAAATCAAGCAATTTGGTTGAACAAATTGCTTGCTGATTTGGGTCAAGAACAAAGCTCACAAACTGAGCTTCATTGTGACAATAAATCTGCCATTGCTATTGCTCTAAATCCGGTTCAACATGGCAGAACCAAGCACATCAATGTGAAGTTTCATTCTATAAGAGAAGCTGAGAAGAACAAGCTTATAAAGCTACACTACTGTCCAACAGATGTTCAACTTGCTGATATAATGACTAAAGCTCTTCCTAGATCAAGACTGGAATTTCTAAGGATGAAACTTGGTTTGTCTAAGGCAAGTCTCAAGGAGGAGTGTTAGAATTATGAGATTTTGCCTTTAGAAAGATAGAATTAAGATCAGTTTTTCATATTTGAATTCTGTAACAGTTTATCTCCTTCAGGATTTGCAGCAGAAACATTCTGCTTAGTCTAGGATTTAAATTCCAATAATCTCTCAAGTTTGTTGAGAGTTCTAATGCATTTCAAGTTCTATGTAAGCCTATATATAGGCATTTGAAGTTAATGAAAACTATTGATCTTTCTACTCAACTCTGCCATCTTAAATCTGTTTCTTTTTCTTTACGTAAACTGTATTGTTTAAGTTTAATTCATTTCCATCAGTTGATTGGTTTTGAATGCATTTTGCTTTTACCTTAACCCGAATTTGGATTAGATGCACGTTTTCAGTTTTTCTTTTCTTTTTTTAAGAAACTTTACCTAATACAATTTGCTTTTGCCTTTTTTCCTTTTAACGAGTGAGAGCGCATGACAGGACAAAAAACTGTTCTTCTAATTATAAGAAAATAATAATACTTAAAGGAAGGGTGGATTAGGTGTTTCACTAATTTATGTTAAATAATGCCAATAAATATATGAAGTACATATAATATAATAATCAATAATATATTTAAAGTGCTTAAAATAAAAAGATAAGGAATGAGAGATTATAAACTCAATTTTTAATGTGGTTCAACAAGTATACATGCACCCTTTAAGTACCAACTATACTTAAATATTGTACTATTTTACTATTACAAGGTTGCACAACATGCATCAAGAAATCTACAATTTAACTGCCATCAGCTTATGATATTTTGATTATGGCCTTGCTGTATTTTTTTGTGATAACAAATGCAATTTTCATTTAATTTATTTCCTAAAACTATGGTTTTAATTTATATTCCGTATACTTTTATGAATTGAGCCTGTTGTTATAGGTAATTCATTAACAATTAATTGTTTTAAAAACTACAAATCTCTTTATAGTCTCTGTTTCTTTGCTTTAAGCATTGCTTCATACCATGTTATGGCCTCACAGATATTTATGTGCCAAGACCCTGACTGTCTAGTACCTTCTAAAGGGAAACATAAAAACAGAACAGAAATTTATTGGAAAATAACAATCCCTTTAGAAAGATTACAAATTGTTCTGAAGTACAAAGAACTTAAAAAAATCCAGAAAAATCAAGAAAAAATTACAAAACTGGCTAGTACAATAATGTTTATACCACTGCAGAACTAGGCTTTTAAAATCACTTGAAAAATTTGAACTTAACTAATGATTAGATCAAAAGTTATAATTATTGATTTATCATGACTTGATTTTTTATTGGGCTTAATTTCGTTTTACTGGTCATAAATATATCTTACCTGCATGATTTGTTAGTGTAGATCCCATCAAACAGTAGCAGATCTCTATTTGACTGCTCAAAACATTCATTTTTTTCCTGCCCGGCTACATCACTGATACTTTTTTGTGATAACAAATGCAATTTTCATTCAATTTATTTCCTAAAACTATGGTTTTAATTTATTTTCCTTATACTTTTATGAATTGAGCCTGTTGTTATAGGTAATTCATTAACAATTAATTGTTTTAAAAACTACTAATCTCATTATAGTCTCTGTTTCTTTGCTTTAAGCATTGCTTCATACCATGTTATGGCCTCACAGATATTTATGTGCTAAGACCCTGACTGGCATTCCTTCAAATGCTATTCCTAGTGAATAACCTTAAATTCAATGACAGAAATGTTAACTTTGAAAATCAATCTGATTCTGACCTCTATCAATTTTCCATTTCCTAATATCAGAATTCATAGCAAATCCAAGACAATTATATCTGAGCCTATAGTCTTCTGTAACGCTTTTACATATGAACTTCGCAGGGTAGACCTTCTTAAGGGAAACACAAAAACAGAACAGAAGTTTATTGGAAAATAACAATCCCTTTAGAGAGATTACAAATTGTTCTGAACATAATTCAGAAACACAATAAGAACAATTGATCATCCTGCTCCAAAGTTTTCAACAAGACCTTAATATAATTCCAGTCTAGCTGACCAGATAAAGTCATATAAGTTTAACATTATACACTTTATGAAATTGGTGAAAATTTGATTCGGCAATTAGCTACCGAGGCTCTAAGAGTGGGGCAGTAATCTCATTGGTTGAAGATAATCCAACCTTGCTCGAAGTGAAACCTGATTCGTGCGGACTTCTGTGATTAAGAAAACCTGGTTCTTTGGGCTTAGGCAATGCACTCTCTCCTCCCAACATCCATACTACAGAGGCCATGCATGGCCTGTCATCTGGATGCTGTTGCACGCAGAGGAGGCTAACGTGTATTCATCTCATCACTTCTGACGGGTTGTATGACTCATCTCTCAGTGAGTCAATCAACTCTAATGTTTTGCCTTCGTTCCACAATCTCCATGCCTAACACATACGAAGGACTTTTTGTCATTCTTTAACTCATCACATATAACAAAGCAATTTAACCCTCAATACTTACATGTCCAATAAGGCTTTGACTATCGCCTGGATGGTAAAACCCTCTACTTTTCTTTCCACTTGTTATCTCAAGCAGTAAGATACCAAAACTAAAGACATCAGATTTCACTGAGAATAGATCATCAGTAGCATATTCTGGCGCCATGTAACCACTGCAGAAAGCCATTAAAATAAGAGCACATAAATGCTAGTATATGAATGTTAAATCTAGATCATGGATCAGATATCTTACTAGGTTCCAATCACTTTGCTTATCTCGGCTTCAGTTTGGCCAGCCACAAACATTCTAGCCAAACCAAAATCAGAAATTTTTGGATTCATGTCATTATCAAGTAAGACATTACTTGCTTTGAGATCTCTATGTACGATTCTCCATCTGGAATCTTGGTGTAGATAGAGAAGCCCCCTCGCAGTCCCACAGATAATGTTGAAACGCCTGGACCAGTCTAGCAGTTTACCTTTTGTCTGATCTAACAAAGTCATGTTTTCATATCAGGCCAAACTGCTATTTGAATACCAAAACAACAAAAAACTATAACACCTCTTTTCATTTTTAGGCCACTAAGTTTATTAGGTTACTAGGGGTCCTCACCGAAAATGAAGGAGTCCAGGCTTCTGTTGGGCATGTATTCATAAATCAGCATTTTCTCCTCTCTCTGAATGCAACAACCGAGAAGCTTCACAAGATTTCTGTGCTGAAGCTTTTTAATCAGTATCACTTCATTTTTTAACTCATGTAATCCTTGTCCAGAACTCATTTAAACCTGTCTGATATCCATCAGATCACCAAACCAAATAGCACAGCCACTGCCCCCTCCTCTAATATCTAAATTTGTATACGCCGTACAAGAACAGTTTTGTAAGCATTTAGCCCTGCATTCCTTGAGATTCATAGTTTTGTTGACCCAACAATGTGTAGCATCTGGCAATTTGAGCCCGTCAAATTTGATGAACCCGTCACCATTATGACACTCGAATTCCTTATTTCGCTTACACCCATGAGACCAGTCCATGGTGTTCCATGCCTCTAGTGATTTCGGCTTGAATTTTTCTAAACATTGACAGACCGGCATGGCACTAGTAATGCACTTTCCATTTGCACCACAAAGACCATAATTGTCACAGTAATCTCTGGGCACGGAAACATATAGAATCCAACTTCGAGTTTCTTCACTCCATATGTGTTGGAGTTATGCCTTAAGTTGCTGCCTTTGTTTTATTTTAGTATTATCTGTCTTTGTTATTTTAATTCTGCTGAAATAAAAGACTAGAGCTGGTCTTCAGGACGTGAACTAGTCCTTAGGAGTCAGTTATATTGTTAGCTGAACATGGTACATTTATGTTAGTGGTCAGCTGAACGTGGCACATTGTAGTGCTACAAACCAGCAATTTCAGTTTGTTTCAAGTTTATTTAAACGTGTAAAGATTGCTGAAACATGTAAGCAATCAACGATATTTTCAGTTCAATAAAACAGTAAAAAACTTCCATTGTTCAAAGCAAAAATCTGCATTCTGTTCTTCACTTCTTCTTTTCAATCTCTTCAAACTCTTTCAATTGGTATCAGAGCAATTTTCTTGAAGGGCCTGTGATGGATTCTGAATCAAGTTTCACCCATATTTCTCCTCCAATCTTCAATGGAGAGAATTTTCAACTATGGGCAGTAAGAATGGAAACTCACCTAGAAGCCTTAGATTTGTGGGAAGCTATTGAAGAGGATTATGAGGTGCCACCACTACCTAATAATCCAACTATGACTTAGATCAAAAGTCATAAGGAGATAAAGACCAAGAAATCGAAGGCGAAGGCATGTCTGTTTGCTGCTGTTTCCACAACCATTTTCACCAGGATCATGTCACTTCAATCAGCAAAGGATGTTTGGGATTACTTGAAGAAGGAATATGCAGGAGATGAAAGAATTCGTGGAATGCAAAGCTTAAACTTGATACGTGAATTTGAGCTGCAAAGGATGAAGGATTCTGAGACTATAAAAGAGTACTCAGACAAATTGATGGGGATTGCTAACAGAGTCAGGCTGCTGGGAACATCATTTGCAAATTCCAGAATTGTTGAAAAACTTCTGGTCACAGTACCAGAAAAGTATGAAGCTTCAATTACAACATTGGAGAATACTAAAGACTTGTCAAAAATTACATTGACAGAGTTGCTAAATGCCTTACAAGCTCAGGAGCAGAGAAGGCTTATGAGACAGGATCATGCAATTGAAGGTGCTTTGCAAGCAAAATTTGCAGACTATGACAAGAAGAAGTTCTTCAGGAAGAACGCAAGCAAAAGGAATTTTCCACCTTGTCAACACTGCAACAAGAGTGGTCACCCACCATTCAAATGCTGGAAGAGGCCTGATGCAAGGTGCAGCAAGTGCAATCAGCTAGGACATGAGGCAATAATCTGCAGATTCAAAAATCAAAAACAAGAAGAAGATGCTCAAGTCGCGAACCAAGATGATGAGGATCAGATGTTTGTGGCTGCATGCTTCTCGGTTCAAACCACCTCAGACCATTGGCTAATTGATAGTGGTTGTACCAACCACATGACTTTTGATAAAAGTCTTTTCCAAAATTTGCAGCCTACAGAAGCTGCAAAAGTCAGAATTGGAAATGGTGAATGCATTGAAGCCAAGGGAAAGGGAACAATTGCCATCACAACAAATTCAGGTACAAAAACAATTGTAGATGTTCTTTATGTGCCTAATATAGATAAGAATTTGTTGAGTGTGGGGCAATTAATTGAGAAAGGAATGAAGGTGATTTTTGAAAATCAACATTGCTGTATTTTTTATGCTGCTGGGTGTAAAATTCTACAAGTCAGAATGAAGAGCAAAAGTTTTTCGTTTCTGCCATTTGAGGAGGAGCATAATGCTTTCCCAACAAAACTCAATTATACTGAGTTATGGCATAAAAGGTTGGGGCACTGCCATCAACAAAGGATGCTTACCATGAAGAATTCTAAGGCTGTCAGAGGTATACCTTCATTTACTGAAATTACATTGAACTGTCATGCTTGTCAGTTTGGTAAGCAGAATAGAAAATCATTTCCGAGATCAACTTGGAGATCATCCCAAAAGCTGCAGCTGATTCATACCGATGTGGCTGGTCCTCTAAGCACACCATTATTAAATGGCAGTAAATATTACCTGCTGTTTATTGACGATTTCTCTCAAATGTGCTGGATTTTTTTCATGAAATTCAAATCAGAGGTGGCTGGAATTTTCTGGAGATTCAAGAAGAATGTGGAGAATCAAAGCAACTGCAGAATTTAAGCAATTCGTTCAGACAATGGCAGAGAATACACATCAACAGAATTCAATCTTTATTGTGAAAAACCTGGCATTGAGCATCAACTCACAGCCCCTTACACTCAAGAGCAGAATGGGGTTAGTGAGAGAAGAAATCGATACATAATAGAGATGGCTAGATGCATGCTACATGAGAAGAACTTGCCTAAAGTGTTTTGGGCAGAAGCTGCTAACACAGCAGTATTTCTGCAAAATCGTCTCCCAACAAAGCTTTTGACAGAAAAAACTCCTTTTGAAGTGTGGTATAATTACAAACCCTCACTTAGTTTTCTTAAGGTTTTTGGCAGCACATGTTTTGTTCACATTCCACAGATTAAGAGGGACAAGCTGGACAAGAAGGCAATGCAAGGTATCTTTGTTGGCTATAGCACAATTTCTAAAGCCTACAAAGTATACCTCCCTCAAACCCAGAAGATTACAATTACACGGGATGTGCAGTTCCATGAAGACGACAAATGGAACTGGGATGAAACACGAGATCACGGTGCTTGATGATCAAATTATTACTCCCCTGCAAAATGAATCAATTGATGAATCACCAGTACGAGGCACCAGATCACTTGAAGAAATCTATCAAAGGAGCAATGTGGTTGTTTGTGAACTAGAAAATTATGAAGATGCGCAGATGAATCCAACATGGCAGGAAGCAATGAAGGAGGAAATACACATGATTGAAAAAAATCATACGTGGGAACTTGTTAATCGACCTGCAGACAAGAACATTATTGGCGTCAAGTGGATTTTCAGGACCAAACTAAATGCTGACAGCTCCATCAACAAATTCAAGGTAAGGCTGGTTGTCAAGGGGTATGCTCAAGTGTATGGGGTGGATTATTCAGACACATTGCTCCAGTAGCAAAGACTGGAAAGTGTTCCATATGGACGTAAAATCAGCCTTCCTCAATGGCGATTTACAAGAAGAAATTTATGTTGAACAACCTGCTGGATTTGTTGTTCAAGGAGAAGAAGACAAGGTGTACATGCTGAAGAAGGCACTTTATGGATTAAAACAGGCACCAAGGGCCTGGTATGGCCGAATTGATGACTACTTGACAGGGTTTGGATTTCAGAAAAGTCCTTCTGAATCAACCCTCTATGTGAAGAAAATTGATGATGATGTTCTTATTGTGTCCCTCTATGTTGATGATTTACTTGTAACTGGAAGTAATTTGCAGCAAATTGAAAGGTTCAAGCAGGACATGATGCAAGCTTTCGAAATGAGTGACCTTGGAATCATGAGTTTTTTTCTTGGCATGGAGATTAAACAAAGTAGAGGAGTGATCTTCATTGGTCAAGAAAAATATGCGAAGGAGATTTTGAAGAAATTCCAAATGGAGAATTGCAAACCAACTGCTACTCCAATGAATCAGAAGGATAAATTCAGCAAAGAGGATGGGACTGCCAGGGTAGATGAAGAAAAGTACAGAAGCTTGATTAGTTGCTTGCTGTATTTGACAGCAACCCGACCTGACATTCTTTATGCAACAAACCTTCTATCAAGGTTTATGCTTTGTCCAAGTGAGCTACATATGAGGGCAGCCAAACGTATCCTGCATTACATCAAAGGAACATGCAGTTTTGGTGTTAAATTTATGCAATGTAAAACACTGAAATTGCATGGCTTTTCTGACAGTGATTGGGGTGGATTCATTGATGACATGAAAAGCACTTCTGGTTTTTGTTTCAATCTAGGCTCAGCAATATTTTCATGGTCATCTAAGAAGCAAAGCATTGTTGCACAATCAACTGCAGAGGCAGAGTTCATTGCTGCCATAGCTGTAGTTAACCAAGCTTTATGGCTTCAAAAGTTACTGCGTGATTTACATATGGAAGAGGAAGAATCAACTGAAATCTTAGTTGACAATCAAGCAGCTATAGCAATCTCTAACAATCCTGTGTTTCATGGGAAAACCAAACATTTCAACATCAAATTATATTTTATCCGAGAGGTGCAGAAGAATGGAGATGTTAAGCTACTTTATTGCAGGACTGAAGATCAAATGGCTGATTTGTTTACCAAAGCACTTCCTGCTAACAGGTTCGAATTTCTCACAAGGCTGATAGGAGTATGCAGCCCTTAATGTAAGGAGGAGTGTTGGAGTTATGCCTTAAGTTGCTGCCTTTGTTTTATTTTAGTATTGTCTATCTTTGTTATTTTAATTCTGCTAAAATAAAAGACTAGAGCTAGTCTTCAGGACGTGAACTAGTCCTTAGGAGTTAGTTATGTTGTTAGCTGAACATGGTACATTTATGTTAGTGGTCATGTTAGTGGTCAGCTGAACGTGGCACATTGTAGTGCTACAAACCAGCAATTTCAGTTTGTTTCAAGTCTATTTAAACGTGTAAAGATTGCTGAAACATGTAAGCAATCAACGATATTTTCAGTTCAATAAAACAGGTAGCCCACACACGCCGCCTGAAGATTCTGCACTGTTCCCCCACGCGCAGCCCACGCGCCCAGAGGTAGACGACGACTGAGCCACACACGCCTATATTTGAGCCGCGCCGAGTAGTTTACGCCGAGTCCTAGCCGAGCCGCAAGCCGAGTCCAGCCGAGCCGTACACCGCACCGAGCCGAGCCGCCAGCGTGCCAAAAGAATATTCCCCGAAAATTCCCAGTTCAATCCCAGCGAACCGTCCGCCGTACATAATTGGTTTTTTGACCCGATTTCAACAAAGTCAGACCGATTCCCTACTATTTGGACCATTCCAGATCGATCCACAGTGTCTGTTTGGTTAAATTCGGCTCCCGGAAAGGTGATATAGTCATTCAAAGAGCAAAATGACTACAGAAGGTACACATACACTCATCCCGAAGCTGACCAAAGACAACTATGATAGTTGGTGCATCAGATTGAAGGCATTCATTGGTTCACAAGAGTGTTTGGAGATTGTACAACATGGTTATGATGAACCAGAGTCCACAGAAGCAGAAGATGCTTTATAAGAGGCACACAAGCAAGCCCTGAAAGTCAACAGAAAGAAAGACAACAAAGCAAAGACCATCATTTATCAAGGTCTTGATGAAGATACATTCGAGATCATAGCTTCCGCTGAAACATCAAAAGACATATGGGAGGCTCTCCAACAGAAATACAAAGGTGCTGATAGAATCAAGAAGATTCTTCTTCAATCTTTAAGAGGTGAATTTGAATTATTACAGATGAAATCCTTAGAATCTATTTCTGATTATCACACAAGAATTATGGTGATAGTCAATCAGATGAGGAGAAATGGAGAAGCCATTGTCGATTCTCGAATTACTGAGAAAATTTTGAGATCCTAGATCTAAAATTTGATTTTGTTGTTGTCGTTATTGAAGAGTCCAAAGAAGTGGACAAGTTGACAGTTGATGAGCTTATGAGTTCTTTACAAGCTCATGAGCAAAAGATTGTAAAGAGAAATGGAGATAAGGCCATTGAGCATGCCTTACAAGCAAAGCTGTCTCTCAAGGACAAATATGAGCAAGGGGAGACTTCAACAAGTGGATATACCACTCAAGCAGGAAGTCAACAATCTAGAGGAGGATTTCAGAGATTCCAAGGAAGAGGATCTTGGAATACAAGCTTTAGAGAAAGAGGTGGTAAAAACACCACTAGAGGAGGTCGAGGACAACAAGCATTCACTCCTAGAGGAAGAGGAGGCGGTTACAATAACCGTGACAAAAGGAATATCCAATGTTATAGTTGCAATCAATTTGGGCACTATAGCACTGAATGCCGAAGGAAAGCTCCGTTAGAGATACGTGAGCAAGCCAACTATACAGAGAAGGATGACACAGAAGCAGCTGCATTACTTGTCCAACAAGGACTTGGTGAGAAACAAGAGGATATATGGTATCTAGATACTAGAGCTAGCAATTATATGTGCGGCTACCGAGAGTTATTTAGTGATCTAGATGAGACCAAGCAAGGTCTAGTTACTTTTGGAGATACCACAAAGGTTCCATTCAAAGGTCAAGGCAACATCCCAATCAAGTTGAAGAACGGCGATTCCAGCTACATCGTCGATGTGTATTATGTCCCAGCCATAAAGCATAACCTGATCAGCTTAGGTCAACTTATGGAAAGAGGCCATACTTTTTACTCGAAGAATTGTCATCTGACAATTAGAGACAACAATTGGAGATTAATTGCCTACGTGAAAATGTCCAAGAATAGGATGTTTCCTTTGAACATCCAGTATGATGCAGCAAGGTGTTTGAGTGCCATCACCAACAGTGAAGAATGGCTTTGGCACCTAAGGCTTGGACATCTGAATTTCACAAGTCTGAAGATGCTAGCAAGCAAGAAGATGATCAAAGGTTTGCCTCACATTGATCATCCAGATGAAGTCTGTGAGAGTTGTGTCCTCAGCAAACATCACAGATCCAATTTTTTCAAAGAAGTCAACTGGAAAGCAAAGAGGCCACTAGAGTTAGTGCACACAGATGTGTGTGGCCCAGTAACGCCCATGTCGACTGGACAAAATAGGTACTTCCTCACTTTTATTGATGATTTTAGCAGAAAGACATGGATATATTTTCTGAAGAGGAAGTTAGAAGTATTCAATTGTTTTAAAGATTTTAAAGCAATTGTGGAGAAGCAAAGTGGCTACATGATCAGAACCGTGAGATCTGATCAATGTGGAGAATATATAGCAAACCACTTTGAAGCGTTTTGTACACAACAAGGCATCAGACATTAGACAACACCAGCCTATACACCACAGCTGAATGGTGTAGCTGAGAGGAAGAATCGAACGATTCTTGACATGGCAAGAAGTCTGCTCAAAGCAAAGAAGTTGCCCAAGCAATACTGGGCTGAAGCTGTATCATGTGCAATATATCTACTGAAAGCGAGAAATGCATCTTTGTCGGATATGGTGAAAGAAGGATGGGATACAAGCTATATAATCCCATCACGAAGAAGGCAATTATGAGTAGAGATGTTATCTTTGAAGAAGATAAATCTTGGGAATGGAATGATGATCAAGAAGCAATCAAATGGATCAACACAGATTTGATCCTTGAAGGTGAAGAAGTACCAACAGTACTTGTCGAAGAATCGATTGTGCCTGCAACTGAACCACAAAGTCCGGTACACAGATTCCCTATATTCAATAGGAGGAACACACCAGGAGCATCATCATCAACACCACCATCAACATCCTCATCAGAAGGACCAAGAAGGATGCAAAATCTTGAAGAGTTGTACGATGCCACTCAAGTAATGGAAGATACAACTTTGTTTTGTTTCTTTGCAGATAGTGACCCATTAAGCTTCAATGAAGCTGTCACAGAAGAGAAATGGATTAAAGCAATGGATGAAGAAATACATGTCATTGAGAAGAATGATACCTGGAAGCTGACTTATCTACCAGAAAACAAGAAAGCAATAGGTGTCAAATGGGTCTACAAGACAAAGAAGAATGCAAAAGGAGAAGTGCAAAGATACAAAGCCAGATTAGTGGCTAAAGGCTACAAATAGAGAGAAGGCATTGACTATGGAGAAGTATTTGCTCCAGTAGCCCGGCTAGAGACAATCAGACTGATGATCTCACTAGCTGTACAACATAGATGGAAGATCTATCAACTTGATGTGAAGTCAACATTTCTGAATGGCTTCCTAGAAGAAGAGATCTATGTTGACTAACCACTTGGATACATTGAAGCTGAAAATGAAGGCAAAGTATACAAGCTGAAGAAAGCTCTCTACGGTTTGAAGCAAGCTTCGCGTGCTTGGAATACCAGAATTGACAGGTATTTTCAAGATAATGGATTTGAAAAATGTCCATATGAACACGCAATATATGAGAAGAAAGGAGCAAATGGCAACATCTTATTTGCGTGCCTATATGTTGATGATTTGATATTCACCGGCAACAACCCTACCATGTTTGAAGACTTCAAACGAAGCATGGTATAGGAGTTTGAGATGATTGACATTGGTCTAATGTCACATTTTCTTGGCTTGGAAGTAACGCAGAAAGAAGAAGGGATTTTTGTATCCCAAAGCAGTTACGCCAAAGATATTCTTGAAAGGTTCAAGATGGAAAGCTGCTATCCGGTATCAACTCCAGTTGAGAATGGAGTAGAATTGAGGAAGAGTAAGGTTGGAAATGTTGATCCAACTTACTTCAAAAGCTTAGTAGGAAGCTTGAGGTACTTGACATGTATCAGACCGGATATACTCTACGGAGTCGGACTCATCAGCAGATACATGGAGACGCCAGACCTGTCTCACTTGAATGCAGCCAAGACAATTCTTTGCTACATCAAAGGCACAATGAATGAAGGTATGTTTTATACCTCAAGTAAAGACTTTAATCTTGTAGGCTACTCGGATACTGCACTACCAGAAATTCGCTAAATACCAACGGACTCGCAGATGGAATTTTTTCTGTCGGTATTTTTCGGTCAAAATCACCGACGGACAATATTCGTCGGTAATTAGGTCAGTAATTACCGACGGACTACATCCGTCGGTAATTACCGACCGAATTACAGATAGAAAATTCAGAATTAATGAAAAAAGGGCAGGTAGATGGCGCCAAGGTTTTGGCGGGTGATTTTGCCAACGGAATCACCGATGGAATTAAAACCTGGGGCCCGTACGCGTGATGGGACCTGTTCACCATCAATAATACCGACGGAATCATCGACAGATTTGAAATGCAAGATCCGTACCGGTGACGTGACCGGTGCACCGTTAAAAATACCGACGGAATCACCGAGGGATTTGAATAGCAGGTCCGTGGTGACGTGTCGATTGCCCGTCAGAATTACCGACGGTTTGCCGACGATTCACCGACGGAATAAAACCCGTTCGGCAAAAGTGAATATATGGCCACTCTGCCGACACTCTCCTCCCCCATTTCTCCTTCTTCTTCCTAATCCTAACCCTCCCCATCTGCAAATAACCAGCCCCCCCTCGCCCCAAAACAAAAATCTTCCTCATCTCAGCACAACAAGTTGTATTTCTTGAAGTTTTGTGGTCACAGCATCCGTGTTCTGATTTACCGACGGATTTTATCATTTTTTGTAAGTAATTCTATCTTTTAAAATTTTAACATTTAAATGTCAATTTTATTGTTTTTTTAGTATATGTATTTTTTTTAGTAGATGTACATGTTTTATTGTTATTTCTCAAACAAACTTGTAGTATATGAATGTATAATTTTATACTTGTTATGGTTTGTTTTAGATTTTGTAAGATTGTATTTGTTTGAAAATTGTTAAAACTTAATTTGTAGAATTACCGAATTACATGTTATGTTTTGAAATAATTAAGAGCTTGCTTAATGGGTCCTTTTTATAGAGGTTCGATAGAAGTCATGGATGATCGTTCATGGATGTATCTAGATTCACCCCAAGGATTGCGGAGGATGGATTATTGTAACGGGGTTCAGGGTTTTATTAATTTCGCAACATCTATTCCCAGAAATTTTACTGGAGGCGGTATTAGGTGTCCATGCAGGAAGTGTCAAAATAAAAAGTATCTGCATCCAGATGTTGTAATGATGCATCTTCTACACAAAGGGTTTGTGGAGGATTACGAGTGTTGGTATGCACATGGAGAGGTATTTGTTAGTAATAGGAGAATGGGAGAAACGGTGGTTGGGTCAACTTCTAGTGCTAGCAACGTGCATGAAGCGGCAAATGACAACACTAATCCTTACAGAAACATGGTTATGGATGCAATGAGAATGAATCAAGATAATGTCAATCAATGTCCAATCGTAGAAGAAGAACCTAATGCAGAGGCAGCTAGGTTTTTTGATTTGTTGAAAGATTCTGACGAACCATTATGGGATGGCTGCACAAACCACAGTAAATTATCGGCTGTGGCACAGGTGTTCACCATCAAGTCAGATCACGGGTTGAGTGAGGCCGGGTATGACAAAATTATTGATTGGGCAAGAAGCATTTTACCTGAAGGGAACAGGCTCAAAGAGAACTTCTATGCTGCGAAGTCCATGATGAAACCCCTCGGTTTAGGATACCAGAAAATTGACATGTGCCCTAACTTCTGCATGTTATACTACCTTGAAAATGCTGAGATGACCGAGTGCATGACATGCGGGCATTCCCGTTACAAACCCAGAACTGGCAGGGGGAAGACTCTAGTGGCATATAAAAAACTTAGATATTTCCCGATCACACCTAGACTGCAGAGGTTATTTATGTCACCAAGGACTGCTGAGCACATGACATGGCAAAACACACGATGTCGTTGATGGTGTGATGGTGCATCCTTCTGACGGCGAAGCGTGGAAACGCTTTAACAGTGTTCATCCTGACTTTTCTGCTGAATCAAGGAATGTTCGACTTGGGTTGTGTACAGACGGGTTCAACCCATTTGGGTCATTTGCTGCTCCCTATTCTTGTTGGCCGGTCATTCTCACAGTTTATAACTTGCCACCGGGAATGTGTATGAGGCCGGAGTTCATGTTTCTATCTACTGTCATACCCGGTCCAAGCAGCCCGGGGCGGAATATAGATGTTTGTCTTCGACCGTTGATAGATGAGCTGGCGCAGTTGTGGTCCTCCGGATCTCTGACTTATGATATATCGAGGAAACAAAATTTCCTTATGAGGGCGGCTTTGATGTGGACTATCAGTGATTTTCCAGCTTATGGAATGCTTTCTGGTTGGAGCACGCATGGGAAACTCGCATGTCCATACTGCATGGAAAACAACAAGGCATTCACGCTAGCAAACGGAGGTAAAGCTTCTTTTTTTGACTGTCACCGTCGCTTCTTGCCACTTAATCACAGGTTCAGAAAGAACAGAAAAGATTTGTTTGTTGGTAGAGATGAAAAAGATGTTGCATCCCGCGTCTTTCTGGTGAAGAATTGCATCATGTTGTATCAGAGTACGGTGACATTGTGTTTGGCCTTCAATCAGGTAAGCAAAAGTTTCCTGGTTTTGGTTTGACCCATAATTGGGTAAAGCGAAGTATCTTTTGGGAGCTTCCGTATTGGAAGACTAATCTTCTCCGCCATAACCTTGACGTCATGCACATCGAAAAGAACGTGTTTGAGAATATTTTCAACACCGTCATGGATGTGAAGGGGAAGACAAAGGACAACATGAAGGCTAGATTGGATATAGCTTTATACTGTAACCGTAAAAATATGGAGTTGGTTTATGACGAGTCACGGGTTGCAAAACCAAGGGCAAGCTTCGTGTTAGAGAAAAACGCACAACTGCTAGTCTACAAATGGCTTAAGAGTCTGCGTTTCCCGGATGGACATGCATCGAACATATCAAGGCTTGTTAACATAGAGGACTGCAGATTGTATGGAATGAAGAGCCATGACTGCCACGTGTTTATGCAAACACTCATCCCATTAGCTTTTCGTGATTTGTTGCCAAAGGGAATATGGGATGCACTAACGGAGATCAGTCATTTCTTCAGAGATATATGCTCCAGCAAGATGAATGTTGAGCACATTGAGATGCTTCAAACGAATATCATCGAGACACTATGCAAACTTGAGATGATATTCCCTCCTTCATTTTTTGACTCAATGGAGCATCTCCCTATACATCTACCGTTCGAGGCAAAAGCTGGAGGACCGGTCCAGTATAGATGGATGTACCCATTCGAACGGTGAGATATTACAGTTGCAATGGAATTCATATCTTAAAGTATTTTCTATGTTTTTCTTATTTGAAAATACTTGAATTGTACTTCAATGCAGGTACTTGTTTAATCTAAAAAAAAAGGTTAAGAACAAGGCGCATGTTGAGGCTTCGATATCTGAGGCCTATATTGTTGAAGAGATATCAACATTTATCTCGTACTATTTCGAACCTCATCTGAGAACAAGAATCAATCGCGTTCCACGGCATGACGATGGCGGTGAAGTGCCTTCCAGTGGGAACTTGTCAATATTCTCCAATACTGGACGACCCACACCTAAAAATGCCGTAAGAGGAAGATATTTGTCGGAAATAGAATTCAAACAAGCACACAACTATGTTCTATTTAACTGTGATGAGCTGAGACCATTTATTCAGTAAGTCTATATATGTGTAATACTAATTAAACTTTGTCAGTAATATACTGTTAATTATATATTGTAATATCATACACTCATTATCACTTGCAGGCAACATCGACAATATTTGCTCTCCAATAACTCGCAGCTGACCGAATCCCAGATCTTTCAATTACAAGATGAACAATTTGCCACATGGTTCAGAACACATGTAAGCACTATCACAAACTCATTCTAACGTATGCATGTCATTACGAGATTCTCGTTCATTTACCGTGTATTGATGTACATTTAATTACATATATTTACAAGGTTTATCAAATGGGAAGGAGTGCGCCCAAGTCATTGTCTTCACTAAGCCTCGGCCCTGAAAGAAAAGTTAAGTGCTACAACGGGTATTTTGTCAATGGATATGTTTTCCATACTGAAGAATACGGGCAAGGAAGAAAGACATACAACTGCGGTGTTTGTGTTAAGGGATCCACAAGTAGCCAGTTAGAAGTTGACTACTATGGTAGATTAGAAGAGGTCGTCGAACTGCAATATCATAGCGAGCAGAATAAAGTGTTTTTATTCAAATGCTATTGGTATGACACGACGGACAGAGGAATCAGAGTTGATCCGCACCATGGTCTGGTCGAAATCAACTCAAAAGCTAGACTCCGCAACATAAACGATGTCTTTGTTTTCGCAAAGCAATGTCAACAAGTTTATTACACATACACCCCTTCATTTAGAAAGGATCGTTCAAGAGTTGATTGGTTGTCCGTTTTAAAAACGAAACCACGGGGTCGTGTCGAGGTTGTTCAGGATGAGAACGAAGACACAAGTGTGCGAGATGAAGTCTTTCAAGTTCGTGAGTTGGTTGAACCATATCGAGTTGCTCCTTCGATTGAATTGGAAGAAAATTCAAATTTTCGAGTTCTCGATGATAGTCTTGTTGATATTGACGGAGAGGAGTTGAATGTTGTTCTCAGCTCTAGCGGACAAGCAAATGTCGATGAAGAAGATGATATCCATATTGAAGATTGCGATGAAGATGATGACAATTCAATTGATGAGGAAGAAGAAGAAAATTCCGACTAATTATGAAAATGAAGCCCTATGTAAAAACATTTGTCTCATGTAATTTAGATTATTGATGATGTATTTTGTAAAACAAAATATTTACTGTTTAAGCAATGTGGTTATTGTTTTATGTGATGGACAGTTTATCAGTTAAGTTATTGCAGGAAGGTAAACAGGCAATACAAAGACAACCTTTCCTGCATAATGCAAACTTACCGACGTCCATACCGACGGACAACCATCCATCGGTATCTCACAGAGAGTTCGAAAATATTTACAACAAAATGCCACAATCACCAACGTCCATACCGATGGAAAACCATCCGTCGGTATCTCACAGGGAGTTCGAAAATATTTACAACAAAATGCCACAATCACCGACGGATTCACCGATAGATTTTTCCATCGGTAAGTTGTCAGTCAGATATATTACCAACAGAAATACCGACGGACCGCACGATTTCCAAAGTGTGTGAATTAATGCGCCTCTGAACTTGTCATATTACCGACAGAATCACCGATGGACGGCGAAAAATATGGAGGGCTTTTACAAATTCGGGGCGAAATTCAAAAAATACCGACGGATTTTTGACCGGTTACCGACGGAATGTTTTACCTTTTACCGACGGATATTAATTTCGTCGGTGATTCTGTCGGTAAAACTTCCCTTTAAGTTCCAGCCCCCGCCGCTTCGCCTCATTTTTTCTTCTTCACCCCACCGCTTCGCTTCTCCTCCGTTTTTCACCTCAGATTTTTCATTTTTTTGCCCTCAATCCTTCAAGACTTTCACCTTGAATCTCTAGCAAATTTGGTGTTGTCAATCTTCATCATATTAAAAGGTATGTGTTTTTTTTCTAATTTATTTTATTTTAATTTATTTTTAGTTGTTTTTATTTTTGTTGTTTTGGTGTTTTTTGTTGCAATGTAGATAAAGTTTTGAATTTGACACATTATTAAGGTATGTATATTTCGTTCCTTTTCTTGATGTAGGTTTTTTTTTTGAATTTTTTGAATATTTTTTATTGTTGTGTTGTTAGAATTGTTATTAGTTAATTTAACTTAGAATTAGTTAAAGTTGAATATTTGAATTTTGTTTGAATTTTTTTGAATTTTTTGAATTTGTTGAATATTAGTTAATTTAATTGTTAGTCTATATTTTTTTTTAATTTATTGAATATAATTTATTGTTGTATTGCCTATATAATTATTGATTAATTTATTGAATTAATATTGTTAATGTTGAATTTACCTTAGAATTAATAATTGCGTTTGTTGGAATAATTAGTAATTGCATATGTTTTAATTGTTAGTTTATATTTTTTTAAAAATTATTGAATATATTTTATTGTTGTATTGACAAAATTATTGAATAATTTGTTGAATTATAATTGTTAATGTTGAATTTACCTTAGAATTAGTAATTGGATATGTTGGAATAATTAGTAATTTTGTTTATATTATTGCATGATTTGTGTTTAATTGTTTCCATTGATTTTAATTGTTAGGCTATAATTCTTTTTTATTTTATTGAATATATTTTATTGTTGTATTGCCATAATTATTTAATCATTTGTTGAATTAATATTGTTAATGTTGAATTTATCTTAGATTTAATTATTGAATATGTTGGAAGAATTATTAATTTTACTCTAACTTGATGATTTGTGTTTAATTGTTTCTATTTATTTTGAATTTATAGGTTTGTTGTATTGACATAATTATTGAATAATTTGTGAATTTTAATTGTTAACATTGAATTTATCTAAGGATTAATAGTTGAATATGTTGGAATAATTAGTATAGATTGGATCAATTGGTTGTAGCTATTGTTAATATTTGCAGGTTTGTGGATTTGGGTAGTGTCCAGTATAGGGGAGGTGCTGCTGATTTTTTTTAACTTTTGAAATTTATTATACAATTATTTATATAAATTTGTTTAGATGCGCAAAATGAAAACTAGAGCTGGTCGTTCACGTCCAGTCGAATCAAGTTCGTCTAGCAGCGATGCTGATGTTTCCTTAGGTGCCTCTCAAGAAGAGGCACCTACACCACATGCGCCGTCAACCGATGCTGCCTCTTCATTTAGAAAGGATCGATCAAGAGTTGATTGGTTGTCCGTTTTGAAAACGAAACCACGGGGTCGTGTCGAGGTTGTTCAAGATGAGAACGAAGACACAAGTGTGCGAGATGAAGTCTTTCAAGTTCGTGAGTTGGTTGAACCATATCGAGTTGCTCCTTCGATTGAATTGGAAGAAAATTCAAAATTTTGAGTTCTCGATGATAGTCTTGTTGATATTGACAGAGAGGAGTTGAATGTTGTTCTCAGCTCTAGCGGACAAGCAAATGTCGATGAAGAAGATGATATCCATATTGAAGATTGCAATGAAGATGATGACAATTCAATTGATGAGGAAGAAGAAGAAGAAAATTCCGACTAATTATGAAAATGAAGCCCTATGTAAAAACATTTGTCTCATGTAATTTAGATTATGGATGATGTATTGTGTAAAACAAAATATTTACTGTTTAAGCAATGTGGTTATTGTTTTATGTGATGGACAGTTTATCAGTTAAGTTTTTGCAGGAAGGTAAACAGGCAATACAAAGACAACCTTTCCTGCATAATGCAAACTTACCGACGTCCATACCGATAGATAACCATCCGTCGGTATCTCACTGAGAGTTCGGAATTAATTACACGAAATGCCACCAACACCGATGCCATTACCGACAGATTCACCGACACCTACACCGACGGATTCTAGTTTGTCGGTATCTCATAGAGAGTTCGAAAATAATTACAACAAAATGCCACCTTCACCGACAGGCATACCGATGGAATTAAATCCGTCGGCATCTCACAAAGAGTTCAAAAACATTTACAACAAAATGCCACAATCATCGACGGGTATACCGACTTATTCTAGTCCGTCGGTATCTCATAGAGAGTTCGAAAATATTTACAACAAAATGCCACAATCACCGACAGATTCACTAACAGATTTTTTGACACTAATACCGACGGAATAGTTTCGTCGGTAATTTTTCGGTCACACATATTACCGACAGAAATACAGACGGACCGTGCGATTTCCAACGTGTGTGAATTAATGCGCCTCTGAACTTGTCAGATTACCGATGGAATTTTTGACCTGTTACCGACAGAATTGTTGACCTTGTACCGACGGATATTAATTCCGTCGGTGATTCCATCGGTAAAACTGCCCTATAAGTTCCAGCCCCCGCTGCTCCGCCTTATTTTTTCTTCTTCTCCCCGCGCCGCTTCTCTTCTCTTCTCTTCTCTTCTCCCCGCGCCGCTGCACCTCAGATTTTTTCCTTCAATCTCTAGCAAGATTTAGTGTTGTGAATCTTCCTCAAATTAAAAGGTATGTGTTTTTTTCCAATTTATTTTATTTACTTTTAATTTATTTTTAGTTGTTTTTATTTTTGTTATTTTGTTGTTTTGGTGTTTTTTTTGGTAATGTAGATAAAGTTTTGAATTTGTCACATTATTAAGGTATGTATATTTCGTTCCTTTTATTGATGTAGGTTTTTTTTTTTTGAATTTTTTGAATATTTTTTATTGTGTTGAATATAATTATTGATTAATTTGTTGAATTATAATTGTTAATGTTGAATTATAATGATTAATTTGTTGAATTATAATTTGTGAATTTATTGAATTTATTTTTTGTCATATTTTTTATTGTTTTGAATATAATTATTGATTAATTTGTTGAATTATAATTGTTAATGTTGAATTATAATTTGTTGAATTTATTGAATTTATTTTTTGTCATTTTTTTATTGTTTTGAATATAATTATTGATTAATTTGTTGAATTATAATTGTTAATGTTGAATTATAATGATTAATTTGTTGAATTTATTTTTTGTCATATTTTTTATTGTTTTGAATATAATTATTGATTAATTTGTGAATTGTAATTGTTAACGTTGAATTTAATTATCTTAGGATTAATAGTTGAATATGTTGGAATAATTAGTATAGATTGGTTCAATTGATTGTGGCTATTGTTAATATTTGCAGGTTTGTGGATTTGGGTAGTATCCAGTATAGGGGAGGTGCTGCCGATTTTTTTTTAACTTTTGAATTTTATTATACAATTATTTATATAAAATTGTTTAGATGCACAAAATGAAAACCAGAGCTGGTCGTTCACGTCCAGTCGAATCAAGTTCATCTAGCAGTGATGATGATGTTTCCTTAGGTGCCTCTCAAGAAGAGGCACCTACACCACCTGCGCCGTCAACCGATGCTGCCTCTTCCAGCGATGTTTCACATCGCAGAAGCGGCAAGCCTTTGCAGCGGAATCAATTTACCCGCAAGTACGAGGCACAGTGGAAGGACGATCTTTCAATGTAAGTTTGTTAAGGTTTTAGTTTTTTTTATATATATAAAAAAACAAATTTAAAACATAATTTATGAAGTAATCACAAATTAATTTCATTTCTTTTCAGGTTCACAAACATTGAGGCCGCCCGAGTAATATCATCGGCGTTTAAAGCATCGATGGAGATTCCATTGTTTGAATGGAGTCAGATATCCAGGCCTCCTAAATGGATGCCTCAAATAAATGCATGGTTTCGTAGATTTGAGGTTCGTGTTAATATATAATTTTTTTCTTATTTCTAATAAATTCTAGTTATAATTGTAAATAAATTATTAACATTTTAAAAAATTATTTTTTTATACACAGCATCGATTATGCTGGGACGATGAACATGACACTATTGTGAGGAGGGTGTGGGAAAATCACACGGCAATTAGGTAACATCGAAAACAATACGACTTTTTTTTTTACATAATTATTTATGTTTCAAAATGAAATTTTTTCGTGCGTGAATTAGGTTGCGTGATTTTTGGTATGACACCCAGAAAAAAGCAAAAAAAACAGCGAGGGATAAGGGGTTCCAAGGCTGGAACGATGTTGCGGTTTGGAGGGATTTCAAACCAATATACATCCCGGAAGATATATGGTCGCACTATCTTCAGCATGTGACGTCTGAGTGGTTCACTCGACGCTCACAGTCCGGTGCTGGCAACCAGAATCGGCCAATTCATGGCTCGGTGACAACGCACACCGGCGGCTCCGTTCTCTTGGATTTTTTTCATTATAGGCTACATCTCTTGGACGTGAGCCGAGCCCTATGGAGCTGTTTGTGGAGACGCACGTGCGGAGTCATGACCGCCAAAAGGGGACGCAACAGTTCGTTGACAACCATGCTCAACATTTTGTGGTATGTTTGTTCAACCATTTTATTTTGTAAGTTATTATTATGTTTATTGAATTGAATATGATGATTTTTTTTTTCAGGAGACCTATAATAATCGGTTTACGGGCTCTCCAACACTACCGCCGCCAACTTGCGGTCGACCGGTGCTGCTTCAACCGCTGGGAGCTCCCAATCTGTATCGAGCTCCCAATCTAAGGAGTTTGTGGCCTTGCAACAAAGGTGCGACCACCTATCAGAGGCATACACACAACTCAAAGAAGAGCAAAGATTGGCGAACGAACAACACAGAGCAGAGTCTAAACAACAAAGAGCGGCCTATGAAGAGCTTCGTCAAATGGTCATGAACATGACACAAGGTGGAACATGTGCGCCTAATCCTTTTTGGCCGCCTAACCGCCATCCTCCTCCTCCTCCTCCACCTCCACCTTTATATTAATTTTTAATAAACATTATTTACATTTAAAATTTTGTTTAATGTGTTTTTGAAACACATTCATTTTGTAATGAATATTATTTCACTTTGAGTTTTTGTTGCTTAATATAAATTTTATTTGCATAATTGGTTTGTATTACCATTAATTTATATTATTTTTTCTAAACAATTAAAAAAAACAATTACACAGGGATTTACCGACGGAATAACTCCGTCGCCATTGGACAGTGTCTGCCACCATCACCGACATATTCACCGACGGAAATAATTCGTCGGTATAAATTTACCGACGAATTTACAGACGGAAATATTCGGTCGGTATCAAATATCACCGACACTTTTGCCGATGGAGTTAAGCCGTCGGTATTTACAAAACACCGACGGAAAATATTCCGTCGGTATATTCCAAGCAGGAAACTTTTTTTTTTTGCGCGCACGGTCCTTCGATAAAAGTTTTTTTGGTATTTCCGACCGATATAGCGACGGAATGTGGAATCACTGACAAAAGGTATTCCGACGGGAGTATTCCGTCGGTAATATAGTCGGTAAATACTTTACCGACAAACTTTCTATCACACACCGACGGAATATATGCATCGGTAAAACTGTGAAATCTTGTAGTGGTGATTGGGGTAGAGATATGGATAAAGGGAAAAGCACAACAGGGTTTGTCTTTTTCATGGGAGACACATCTTTCACATGGTCATCCAAGAAGTAATCGATTGTAACATTATCAAGCTGTGAAGCTGAGTATGTTGCTGCCAACTCAGCCGTATGCCACTCAATATGGTTAAGGAATATGCTGAAGTTTTTGGGATTTCCTCAAGAAAATCCTACGGAGATTTATATTGACAATCGATCAGCAATTGACACGACCAAAAGCTTGATGCCTTTTCCCAAGTGCAGGAGTGTCGAAGTAATAAATAACCCGGCAAGACCGGGGTCGAACCACAGAGAGGTTAATTGTATAAATTAGAAATAACAACAATAATAATACTCAGTATGTGGCATTGTTATACCTGAGAATGATCTAAAAGATCGGGTCACAGGTTTCCAGCCTATATACTGAGTTTATGAAAATATCAAAGATATATATTATATAATATAAACAGAATGTAAGTAATAATAATAATAACAATAATAATAATAATAAAAGTAGAAGATGAAGAAATTAATGAGAACTTTGAGATGAAAGATTAACGTAAGGATTAAACAATGATAAAAACAAATGTCAAGGTTAGAGGATCCACTAATGGTACTTCAAACAAGTATAATATAAACTCTTATTGCTCAACTGGAAACCACACATAAAGGAGGTTCCAATCAGATTATAAATTGTTAACATGATTACATTAGTTATCTTATTCGAATAAAGCTAATACTTGTAAATGTTGGCAGGCATTCATGATTATAACTTATGTTAACAACAAATCAAGTTCCTTTCATAGCTCAGGTGTCAGTCATACCATATAGTATGGGCTATGAAAGTGCCAAGTATTTGTTGTACCAAGTGTTATACAACATAAATCTAGATTAACCATTTAACAAGCAAAGTATTAAAAGTAAACAAGATAACAAATATAAAACATGTTAGTATCCAACGTTAAGGTCCATGTTAAGTTTATATTATACTTATTCTTACACCATTAGTGTACCCTTTTCACCTTGACATAATTAACTTAGCTAAACATAATAAAAGAAAGAAACATTAATGAACAAGATAAGAACATAAATGAGAAAGAAGTTAACTAAGTAAAGGAAAGGAAATGAAGTGCATAAACTTGATATTAATGAAAGCAAAACATAAGCAATACAAGAGAGAGAAAGCAAGAGCATGATCTTGATCTGGAAACCAAGATGCCTCAATACATGGTAAGTGCCTCCTTTTATAGGCCAAAATTTGGAACTATTGAATTGTTGACTAATTGATGAGTGGGTGGCCACATCTTGACTTGGTGACAATCCTTATCTTCTTGTCTGAACAAAACGTCATTGCTAACATCATAATTTGCCTAGAATTCTAATGAATGTTCTAGGAAATTGTCTCAGCTTTCCAACAAAAAAAAGATGAGGTCATTTGGACTTCTAGAACTCAAGATATGGGCTGAACACTAAATAGTGTCTGGGCTGGAGGACAGCTTCGGACTTCTTCGTTGTTCCAACAATTTGGACTTCAAAACGGCCTTTTTAATTCTTGGGTTCCGCATGAAAGTTGTAGGCCTATGTCTTAGCTTTCCATCCATATAAAATGGACCTAAATCCGAGATCTAGAGCTCCAGATATGATCTAATTACCGAGCAATGTTCCGGTTTGGACTGCACCGGCATCTCTTTTCTAAGTTTGACCATCTCTTTATCCTTTCACTTTCAATGCTTAAACTCATCAATCAATCCTTTTATTTATGTGATAGACCTGCATTTAAAATGAGCATTTACCATAAATTAAGGTATCTTATAATATCAAACTTGTTATTATAAAACATGCTTTAGTTAAGGAGTTATTGATACTTCAAGTGCAAAATGATGATATAAAACCTTGATAAACATGCACTTTTAAGTACTAATCAGCAATCATATTGGCAAAGAACCCAGTGTATCATGAGAGGAGCAAACACATTGATACACGTCATCACTTTATCCGGGAACATGTGAAGAATGAAGAAGTCCAACTGATATCTTGCAACACAAATGATCAAGTTGCTGACATCTTCACAAAGCCATTAAAAGGAGAAGTATTTATCCGATTAAAGTTCATGCTTGGCATGACATCCCTCGATTGAGTTTAAAGGGGAGATTTGTTGAAACTTAAACTCAATCCAGAAGGTCAAGGAAGGCAACCACCCACCGACCAGCCGCAACCGCAACCGCCAGCCACCAGCCGCCTTCACACCATCGGCCGCCAGCCGCCTTCACACGTGAAAGTTTGAATTTTCGTGTTCTGAATTTGTGTATAAATAGAGTGCCCAGCTTCTGTTAATGTGTGTGGAGAGAATAGAGAGAAACACTAGAGAAAGAGAGAGAGGGCGTGTATTGTGAGCTTTTGTGTTAATTGTAAGCTTATGTTTTTTGTAATAAAACTTTGTATTTTATCGCCTCCGAGTGTTTCAAAGCCACCACCAGTGGTTTCTCCCACCAACACTTGTTTGAGCCCTTCCAGCTTACTATCTCAGGGTTACCCTCTGGTAGCACCCCCCAAGTAAAGTCTCCAGGAGATGGATCATCCAAGCTCTTCCAAGATGAAAGATAACGATCAAATCCTGTCCTTAAGTCCCACCCAAGCTTCATTCCTGGTAACATTGTATCACATGGATAGTCGAAACTCTGCCATAAGATTCCATTATTTCCATCATTTTTGTCTCGTAAGACCAGATTCCCGGAATCCAGAAGTTGTAGTATTGGACTTTGAGCTTTTATTGTTGTATTTGAAGACCAAACAACAATATCACTGTTATTTCTGAGAAGTACAAGATTTCCGGTGTCGTCTATCTTCAACAAGCTAGAAGAATCATTGATAGGTTAAGCCGGTTTGCAACCCAAACAGTGGTTCTACCTGGGATGCTCTTGTACCATATTCCCAAGTATCTATTCTTGGAAAAGCCAGGACTAAAGAAACCCAGTTCAAAGGTTCCATCTCCGGAGACCAATGTCTTTCCATCACCCATAGATTCTGATGAACTAATGCGGTCAAGGGCGGTGGAGAACTTTAACAGGAAAATAAGTAAATTACTACTGGTAAATATAAGTGCTAGGAACATACTCATGATGTCTAATGTTCAAGCTGTTTAATCCCTTTCTGGTTATGGAGATAAATCCTGTAGCATTCTCAAAAAAAAAAAAGTACTGTTGGCTAGCTGCATGATTGCAGTACTATAGACTTGGGAAACATGAACTTTGAATTGGAAAACGGGACACACTAATTAAGTTAGGTCACTGTTGAGTGTTGATAGACAGCAACAGATTACCTTCATTTCTTCCTAGTGGCCCCCCATATAACCTTCACTGTTGTTTATTGCACGCTTACTTTTCTTTGCATTCATAAAGGCTGGTGAAAACTCTCTGAAACTTGGACAATCGGTTTTGAACTTCTTCGCTTACAAGTGACACTGAAAGGTACATATAACTACGGCTATACCTACGGCCAAATAAGTGGCAGCCAGGGTTGCCGGATTACAAGGGCGTTGGAGTCTTGGGTAATGAGTCTAGTGACTTGTTAATTTCCCTTTAATGCGTCGAAGTTGATGTCTCTTCACCATTCTTGTGTTAATGCTTTCATGAGGACAGATGTAGTAACCCTATCATCCTTTAAAAAAAAAAAAAAAAAGGACAGTTCTCTCGCATTAGGGTTGCGTTTGTTACTCTTTTTTTTAATAAAAAATATAAAAATATATATAAATTCACTTCAAAATTATTATAAAAATATATTTATTTATTTCTATATCTTCATTATATATGAAGACATTAACCAAATACATGCAGCCTGAATTCCTCGTGATCCAAATATTTATGAAATGTTATAGTATATACTATGCATGCTGTGAGAAATTTTATAAATTTTGCTTAATATTTTAATTAATTATTTAAAAATTAAATTGACAAAATCAAAATAAATCAAAATTAATTATATTTTTAATTTAATATGTATTTTTGTAATATTTAATGTTACGTGTATTTTTATTTCAGTGTTTAAATGTATTCTATGAATATGTTTGATTTTGATAAACAAAGTGTTAGAGAATAATATAAATCATATCTTAAGACCTCACCTAACAGCTTAAGCTATTGGGTTGAGATGGTTCTTTGGCATGGTATCAGAGCCTTGATGACCAAGCGGTCACGAGTTCGAATCTCACCATCCCTATTTATTTGATAAAAACCAAAGGGCTTTCACTTGAGGGGTTGAGATGGTTCTTTGACACAAAGGAACATGTAATCAATTACTTGTGTCACATTAAATTTTTATTAAAGGAATCAATAATTGACAAAAGGAATAATAGACAAGGAAAAGGTGCTTGAGCAATTTATATTGGAAGAGCGCTTAATTTTAATAATTGAGCCTATGATTATTGATTAAAAAATCCTATTATTCTCTACTAGATAGTTAATTATTATTATTATTATTATTATTCACATTAATGTAATTATGATAATGTTTAAAGCAAGACATAATCATACATGTTGAAGAATTATTATTATTAGTGTTGATATTTTTATTAAAAAAATATAGTTGAAATATGAAATTAATTATTATTTTTTATTGAGGTAGATCCCAAGTTGATCCTTTTAGTTTTATTTTTATAGATCCCTAGTTTGTCCTTTAATTTTCATTTGCGTGGATCCCAAGTTAATAATTTTAGTTTCAAGTTGATTATTTCATTTTTACTTTCTTGAATTCCAAATTAATCCTTTCATTTTTAGCTATGTGTAGATCCTAAGATGATCCATTTTTATTTTGATTTTTGAGGATTCCAAGTTGATCTCTTTTATTTTTCATTTGTGTGTATCCCAAAATGATCTCTTTTATTTTTTTAGTGTAATTTTCTTTACAAATTTACTATACAAAGTTTTTTTAAAAAAAATTCAATGTCTTTGTACAATAGAGAAACTATTATAATCCATTTTAACACTCCATTTTTAAAATATGTTTTTTGAAAAGGAAACAAAATAAAATAATAAAATAATAATAATAAGAGAGTGAAGTAGTGATTAAAAAAAGAGGGAACTAGATAAATATAGGACTTTAATTTCTGATAAAGAATAGATAAACTCTTTTATTAAAAAAAAAAAGGAAAATATATAGAAAAAAAAGGTAAAGATAAAGAGAAATAAATTTAGATAAGAAGGTAAGCAAAGTAAGTTATATATAAACTAGAGGAGAAAACAACTAAGAAATAGAGGAGAGTAGTCTGAGAGAAGCGAAAGATAAAATTAAAAAAAAAACAAAAACTTTGAAAGAAAACAGAGAGACTAGAAAAAACCTAAAACAAAGGCGAAAACAAAAAAAGCTGAGATCAGCCAAAGAAAAAAGAGGCCACCTACAGACCGCCCAGTCAGGAAAAACTAACAGCAGACAATTATTAATGTGTATGATTTTTTATACTAATTATATTTGTTTGTGTTGATATGGATATGTTGGGTAATCTGTAATACGTGATCGATTTTAAATTACACTAGTTCGTTAGTCCATGCTATGCCACGGACTTGATATATTTCTTTAAATATAAAAATAAATATAAAAAACATGAAGAATTTTTTAATTGTTTTATTTAAATTGAATTAATATATTAATTTTAAAATCTTGCCATCTAACTATCTATTTAACTCAAGTTTCAAATTAAATCGCATTTTAGTTAGCTCAAATTAAATTAATTGATTTCATGAATCCAAATATAATCTTGATAATTGGTAAAAACATGACTTAACTTTTAAAAAAATTTCAAGATAACTTTTTCAATAAAAACTATTGAGACAATGACATATTGTATCCATCTCAATCCCCCAGCGAATCGTGTAATGGACTCTATTGAGTTTACTAAGTTGTTTTTTATAAAATGTTTTTTTAATTATATGAAATATGATAAAAATATATGGTAACAAAATTAAGCATCAACCTAAAAATAAAAACTTATTTGAGACAATAATAACCCTATAAAAAAAGAAAAAAAATCATGCAGTTTATTCTCCAATCAATTCAATATTGAATGATAAAATCGATAAAAATCTATTAAAAAAATTAATGAATAAAACACAAACCTAATACCATAGTTATTAGACTCGACCCGTTAACCCGATAAACCTAGGAAAATTAAAAAAACAATCGAGGTTTTACAGCAGAGTCCAGTGAAGAGGCTGCTAACTTGGCATCATCGTGGATGGCATTATGGATGTAAATATGGGCAAAATCGAGAGGTTGTGTCTGTGGGACACGAATCTGTGAAAAGTGGTACAGACTTGGGGTAGAGGTGCTTCAAACTTGGTTCGACGAGGACATCAACTTCTTTTGGTGGGAGAGGTTTGTCACAGGGTTAAAAGTTTTTAGGTAGTAGGTTGATGAAAGCATTGTGGATAGTAGCTACAGGGTGGCAACCCACGTGATAGTAGCAAAAATCGGCAACGTTTGTGCGCGGCAGCACACAATAGCTAAAGTAGCAGGGTGTTAACGAGAGTTGGGGGATTGGATGATGGATTTCCCAAGGCTTGATGAAACAATGTTGGAATGACATAATGGGACAATGTGGAATTCGGCAGCACTGATGAGATTCGCAACATCAATGATTTCGGCAACGTCGATAGAATCGACAACAGGGGCTAATGATAAGCCTAGACAATAGACAGTCCATGACTTGACGTAAACACTATTTGCATGAATGGCAGCGTGTATAAGCATTGACAGATTCAGCAGCAGTGGATGTCAATGATTCCACAGGGTATGGGTTGATGTTCAGCAATGAATCCTAACTTAGGCAGCAAATAGTCCAAGGCATGCAAGACAGTTACGCTGGCAGCATGTGTGAAGGCAGTAGGCAGTTGGTTTGTGGGAGAACATGCTAAGGAAGTTGCATCAGTTTTGGGAGCAGTTATAGACAGTTGCAACAATTTTTATTATTATTATTGAATCTAAGAAATTTTATAGATCAAAACGAAACAAAGCTAGAAAACCAGTGACTAAAAAATACAAGCATGTACAATCTAATAAAAATGAACACATGGGAACAAGCTCTCAATATAAACCTAGTGAACCAAAATGAATAATCTACAACCAAAATAGAGGTCAAAAGGAACAGGCTCCCTAAACTGAGAACAGGCTGAAACCAGCATGAGCAAAAAAGAAGACCATAACTGCCCAAAACAACAAGCACGACAGAAGCCACGAACCAATAAAGGGAATGAAGCCTCTTTACATCAACCCATGGCACATCAGACCCACAGCAGACCTGCAATCAGATAAGCCAGCAACAACAAACAATCATCAAAATAGCATACAACTTGTACCTCGACAGACACCTAGGAAAACATATGTAGCAAGCAAAACATGTTGTTAGAAGAAGATATTTGTCTGAAATAGAATTTAGATAAGCACATAATTATGTGCTATTTAACTGTGATGAATTGATACCTTTTATTCAGTAAGTATACTACTTAAACATTGTTATTAATGAATATTTCTCTCTTTTAATATCACAAACTCATACATTATTGAATGCCTCATAAGCAACATCATCAATATTTAATGTCTAAAAACTCATAACTAACCGCATATAAAATCTTTCAATTACAAGATAAATAATTTTTCACATGGTTCAGAACACATGTAAGTACTATCTAATTATCATTATCTATAGGAATACATAATTTTACACATTTCTCTTTCATTGTTCATTGTTGTACTTTATGTACTAGGTTTATAAATTGGAAGGGAATGCTAGTGTTACATTGTCTTTACTAAGTCTGGGTCCTAAAAGAAATGTGAAATGCTACAACGAGTATTTTGTTAATGGACACGTATTTCATACTAAACAAAATGGCCAGGTTTTGTGTTAACAGATCGACTTTTAATGAGTTTAAAGTTGACTATTATGAGAAATTAGAAAAGGTAATTGAATTACAATATCATAGCGAGCAGAATAAAGTATTTTTATTCAAATGATATTGGTATGACACCACTGATAGAGGAATCATAGTAGATCCCTATCATGGTTTGGTCAAAAATAATTCCAAAGCTAGACTCCACAACGTCAATGATGTCTTTGTTTTTGCCAAGCAATACCAACAAGTTTATTACACATACACCCCTTCCTTTATAAAGGATTGTTCAAGAGTTGATTGGTTATCCGTATTGAAAACCAGACCTAGAGGTTTTGTCGAGATTGTTCAAGATGAGAACGATGAATCAAATGCGGGAGATGATGTCTTTCAAATCAGTGAGCTATTTGATCCATGTTGAGTTGCTACATCGATTAACTTAGAAGAAAATTCAAATCTTCACATCACCAAGAATAGTTTTGTTGATGTTGACGTTGATGAGTTGAATGTTGCTCTGAGCTCTAGTGGATAAGCACAAGTTTGTTTTTGTTGGTTTGTTCATTACACACGGGTATACTGATGGTCTATTTTTGTCGTTATATTCCAGAGGCAAAGGGAAATGTTTCCCTTCTCCTTGGCACTGATCATGGAACAAATTACACATTGGTATACTGATGGTCTGTTTTTGTCGGTATATTTTAAAGGTAAAAGGAATTATTATTTACCTTCTCTCTAGCACTATTCGTGGAACAAATTACAAACGAGTATACAGACGGTCTGTTTCCGTCGATATATTCCATAGGCGATGGGAATTGTTCCCCTTCTCGCTTGCACTGTTCATGGAAAAAATTACACACGGGTATACCGAAGGTCTATTTCTATTGGTATATTCCAGAGGCAAAGGAAATTGTTCCCTTCACATGTCAGTGATAGCAATTAAAGTTTTCATATTTCCAATGAAATCTCCGACGGACTACAAATTACAACATGTTGGCACTGAATGCTTTTACTGACTGAGTTGCAGGTTTCCCAGCGGAATCACCAACAGAATGCGAATTCCAACACGCTAGTAATGAATGCATTTCTCGTTGTTGACCATTTACTATTTTACCAATAAAATCACAGACGAAATGAAAAAATTCAGAGGGGTTTTTGAAATTTTTAGTGCGAAATAAAAATTTTAAAAGAATTTACAGATGAAATCACAGACAAACTATTTAAAAATAATAATATTTAATATTTCATCTATAATTTCATCCCTTAAACATAGTATAAAAACACAATGAGTGCATCAAAAATTCTGTTGGTATAAATGACACGTCATCTTTTTATTTTGCTTTGTTTTAATTAGTTTGTTTCTACTGTAATTTCCTCGGTATATATCAAGGAAATATTTTCATCGACAATTTACCTAAAATGCTCTTTTGTTTATGATGAATCGGCTATTCCGTGGCCTAAAATGCTCTTTTGTTTATGATGAATCTTTCTCAAATCAATGCATGTATGAATTTTTTTAGAGGCCCAGATGGAATCCTCCAATGGACAAACAAGTAACAGGTTCTATTTCTTCCAGCCGTAATTTTGCTTTATATATAAGTTTTGGAATTTAATCTTCTCTCTTCCTCTTTTCATCACCTTCGTATTCCTTCACTTCATTTTTCATTAGTTAGCTTTCCATTGGCTTAACGATAATCTTGTTGTATCAATAAAATCTCTCTCGATAGTTATAAAAAAGAAGAAGAAGAAGAAGAAGACGACTTGGGAAACATGAACTTTGAATTGGAAAACAAGACACACTAAGTAAGGTCACTGTTGAGTGTTGATAGATAGCAACATATTACCTTCATTTCTTCCTAGTGGCCCACCATTTATTAGAATCTCAGGATTTAAGGATGTCGTAAAGAAATGAAATTGATGATTTTTTATCGATGAAGAAGACCGACAGTTAACAAGGATTCATTGTTGTCCCAAGGCAACAAAATTTTGTTTATTGCACTCTTACTTTTCTTTGCATTCGTAAAGGCCGGTGAAAATTCTCTTAAACTTGGATAATTGGTTTTTTATTATTATTAATATGGATGTTCGAGTCAATTTACGTGTATCTCGACTAATCTTACAAGTTCTAAAATTAACGAACTATACAAGTTTCTAGTGGCCCTGAGATTTGTAGGACTCAAATTAATAACCTCTAAAAAACAAATATAAAATCTGGTCAGTTGAGCTACACTGCTTAAATTTTAAACATTCATTTTAAAACTTTTTGATAAGTGGCAGCTAGGGTTGCCGTATTACAAGGCGATGGAATCATGGATAGTGAGTCTAGAGACTTCAACAAAAGTGTTCTTATGAATATTGATTTCCCTTGAACGCGTCCATGTGGTTGTTATTTGTGTTTTCACTAGTCTTGCCTTAAATGCTCTCCTTTTCTGATATGGAGAAAGTGAGGTGTGAAAATCAATGAAAAGAGAGAGGAAAATAATGAAAAGAAGAAATGATTGTTGGCGCTCCACCGGAAAATAATCAAAATAATTGAGAAGATTTCAACGGCACCCGTGTAGACCCCTTCAGAGTCCGGTGAAAGGCCCACACGCCACCTAAACACGGTGACCTTCCATCACAATTTTTATATTTTTTAAAAAATATTGATGCTCTTTTCCCATTAAGAAATCCATCGGTAATTTTATTACCGTCAAACAAAAATTTACGAACGGAGCATTTCTATCAGTGAGCCTGTCCGTAAATTCATTGCTGATGGAATGATAGAAGTACCAATAATTGATTAGTTTGAGATGAAACAAAAATTATAGAATTACCTATCTCGATCATGATCTAATAAAGGTAATCTTTTCAATGGTGTCATAACCTAATTTTGAAAGAAAAGATTGGGTTATGTCATAACTTCCTCCTTAATCGCAACCAATATCTCTTTCAACACAGCTCCGTAACCTTCCCTCATGACCCCTTCACTATCAACATTAGCACCTATATATACCCATCAATAAATATATTAAAGATATGGTGATTCGAATCCTTAGAGAGTTGTTGTGGTTGCTTTGTTATCATAGGTTGTCGTGTGTGTGTGTGTGGAAGAGATTTCTTTATTGGCAGAGTTGAAAAAGATGTTTCATCCCCGCGTCTTTCTATGTTTTTTCTTAATTGGAAATACTTGAATTGTAATTCAATGCAGGTACTTGTTTAATCTCAAGAAAAAGGTTAAGAACAAGGCGCATGTTGAGGCTTCGATATGTGAGGCCTATATTGTTGAAGAGATATCAACATTTATCTCGTACTATTTCGAACCTCATATGAGAACAAAAATCAATCGCGTTCCACGGCATGACGATGGCGGTGAAGTGCCTTCCAGTGGGAACTTGTCAATATTCTCCAAAATTGGACGACCCACACCTAAAAATGTCGTACGAGGAAGATATTTGTCGGAAATAAAATTCAAACAAGCACACAACTATGTTCTATTTAACTGTGATGAGCTGAGACCATTTATTCAGTAAGTTTATATATGTGTAATACTAATTAAACTTTGTCAGTAATATACTGCTAATTATATATTGTGAAATCAAACACTCATTATCACTTGCAGGCAACATCGACAATATTTGCTCTCCAATAACTCGCAGCTGACCGAATCCCAGATCTTTCAATTACAAGATGAACAATTTGCCACATGGTTCAGAACACATGTAAGCACTATCACAAACTCATTCTAACGTACGTATGCATGTCATTACGAGATTCTCGTTCATTTACCGTTATTGATGTACATTTACATTATACAAGGTTTATCAAATGGGAAGGAGTGCGCCCAAGTCATTGTCTTCACTAAGCCTCGGCCTGAAAGAAAAGTTAAGTGCTACAACGGGTATTTTGTCAATGGATATGTTTTCCATACTGAAGAATACGGGCAAGGAAGAAAGACATACAACTGCGGTGTTTGTGTTAAGGGATCCACAAGTAGCCAGTTAGAAGTTGACTACTATGGTAGATTAGAAGAGGTCGTCGAACTGCAATATCATAGCGAGCAGAATAAAGTGTTTTTATTCAAATGCTATTGGTATGACACGACGGACAGAGGAATCAGAGTTGATCCGCACCATGGTCTGGTCGAAATCAACTCAAAAGCTAGACTCCGCAACATAAACGATGTCTTTGTTTTCGCAAAGCAATGTCAACAAGTTTATTACACATACACCCCTTCATTTAGAAAGGATCGATCAAGAGTTGATTGGTTGTCCGTTTTAAAAACGAAACCACGGGGTCGTGTCGAGGTTGTTCAGGATGAGAACGAAGACACAAGTGTGCGAGATGAAGTCTTTCAAGTTAGTGAGTTGGTTGAACCATATCGAGTTGCTCCTTCGATTGAATTGGAAGAAAATTCAAATTTTTGTGTTCTCGATGATAGTCTTGTTGATATTGACGCAGAGGAGTTGAATGTTGTTTTGAGCTCTAGCGGACAAGCAAATGTCGATGAAGATGATGATATCCATATTGAAGATTGCGATGAAGGTAATGACTATTCAATTGATGACGAAGAAGAAGATAATTCTGACTAATATCAAAACGAAGCCCTGTGTAAAACCCTTTTCTTCATGTAATTTACATTATGGATGATATATTTTAAATATGAAATACATATTTATTGTTTAAGCACTGTTGCTATTGCTTTGTGTGATGGACAATTTATCATTGAATGTTTTCCAGGAAAGTAAATAGAAAATACAAACACAACACCTCTTGTACGATGAACATTCACCGACGTCCATACCGACGGACAGACATCCGTCGGCATATCACAGAGAGTTCGAAAATAATTACATCGAAATGTCATTTTCACCGACGCCTTTACCAACGACTTTATCGACGTATATACCGACGGAATATATCCGTCGGCAAGTTGTCGGTGGGCAAATTTTACCGATGAAATGCGCAAATTCCAAAGGGTGTGAATTGAATGCACCTCTGATAGTGTCATATTACCGACGGAATCACCGATGGACCGCGAAAATTTTGGAGGGCAATTAAAAAATTTGGTGCAAAATTCAAATATTACCAACGGATATTTTACCTTTTACCGACGGATTTAAAAAATTAATAATATTTTTTTAATGTCCGTCGGTAAATTCGTCGGTAAAGCTGCCATAAAACCTATATCTTCCAGCGCCCACCGCTTCCCCTCATTTTTTCTTCTCCTCCATTTTTCTTCACCTCCACTGCCCTATAATTTTCATTTTTTGCTCTCAATCCTTCAAGGCTTTCACCTTGAATCTCTTGCAGGATTTGAATAAAGGTATGTGGTTTTTTCTATTTTATTTTATTTTCTTTTATTTTAGTTGTAGTTGTTTTTATTTTTGTTATTTGTTGTTTTGGTGTATTTTTTTGTAATGTAGATAAAGTTTTGAATGGACATATTTTAAGGTATGTATCGTTCCTTTTCTTGATATAGGTTTTTTTTTAATTTTTTGAATATTTTTGTTGTGTTGTCATGAATTGTTATTATTTAATTTGTTGGATATTTGTTGTTAAAGTTGAATTTAACTTAGAATTAGTAATTGACTATGTAGAATAATTAGTAATTTTACTCTTTATTGCATGATTGTATTTCTTTTATTTTATTGATATAATTACCTATTGATATAATATTGAATATAATTAGTAATTTCCATTATTTTTAATTGTTAGTCTATATATTTTTAATTTATTGAAATATAATTTATTGTTGTATTGCCATATATAATATTGATTAATTTGTTGAATTAATATTGTTAATGTTGAATTTACCTTAGAATTAGTAATTGCATTTGTTGGAATAATAGTAATTGCATATGTTTTAATTTGTTAGTTTATATTTTTTAAAAATTTATTGAATAAATTTTATTGTTGTATTGCCATAATGAATATTTAATAATTTGTTGAATTAATATTGTTAATGTTGAATCTTAGATTTATAATTGAATATGTTGGAAGAATTATTAATTTTACTCTAACTTGATGATTTGTGTTAATTAATTGTTTATTTATTTTGAATTTATAGTTTTGTTGTATTGACATAATTATTGAATAATTTGTTGAATTGTAATTGTTAATGTAGAATTTACCTAGGATTAGTAATTGAATATGTTGGAATAATTAGTATAGATTGGGTC